>JABJVR010001671.1:0-13353 GCA_025773905.1 Chitala chitala
GTGTGTGTGTGTGTGTGTGTGTGTGTGTGTGTGTGTGTGTGTGTGTGTGTGTGTGTGTGTGTGTGTGTGTGTTATGTCTCTGTGGATGTTTTGGTACTTTTTCTTTAAACGTTACTCTAAATTGCTGTGCTGGATTTGCCTTAATGAAATTAGTAACATTTTTCATTAATGAAATTTAAAAGTTGTAAATTTGTTTTGAACTTTAACAAGTATCACTGGGGATTGTGAAATTGTCAAGCGTTATAGCCTGTTAAACTGCATGTTAAAAGATAATTTAATGATAAGAACTAGTATGGAATCGTGTGTAACAGCTCAAGGTGACTACGTGGTCTTGCATACATTGGCATTAATAATTAGTGCAGGGATTTGAAAGAATCCAAGTGGCTCTTGTTAAAGTCCTGTAATGAATTCCAATTGATTTCTACCCAGAGACCAATACCAGGACTGAGGAATGAATAATAAGCATGAGCTGTAATTTTCAGATGTGGGTGTAAAAGACATAACTGTTGTTAGGAGTCCAGTGGAACCCCTGTAGTTGGGTCCCTAGGAGAAGGTCCTGCTGTTGCCTCCAAACAGACAGCCTTAACAATTTAATGCCTTAAGCAAATAAACACAAAGGGCCAAGGCTTTTCCATTGCTACACTGGTCAAATTTGGCAGTCTTAGAGTAGACATATATGTCTAGCTTCTGCCAAAGTGTCCTGTAGTCCATCCCAACCCCCCATCTCCCCATCCACCCACCACAATAGTCAGCAGGGCACCACTGCAGGTCTGCACTGCTGAGTGATGTGCCATCTCCAACTTGCACAATATAGCCAGCTGACCAAAGAGTGAAAAGACTCCCAGAGAGAGTTCTGTAAGGCTATTTGTCACCATGACTACTTCACATGTCAAGGGCAAGCACTGTCAAAGTGCGTAAGTGGCCATTCCACACTTGAAGATTACTTACAAAATAAATTAGTCAGAGCATTCTAGATGTGGCAACTGCTAAACCTGGCTGTGTGATTTTGTTTTCCCTGAGGAGTATGCTTTTGTTTTCACTGAGGAGTATGCTTTTGTTTTCCCTGAGGAGTATGCTTTTGTTTTCACTGAGGAGTATGCTTTTGTTTTCACTGAGGAGTATGCTTTTTTTCACTGAGGAGTATGCTTTTGTTTTCACTGAAGAGTTTGCTTTTGTTTTCACTGAGGAGTATGCTTTTGTTTTCACTGAGGAGTATGCTTTTGTTTTCACTGAGGAGTATGCTTCTTGGTCATTCAAGGATTGATTCTACAGTAGATGTTGAAACAGAAGAGTAAAATGAGTCACTGAGACGCTGCTTACAGTGTATGAATTATGTGGTTGTGATTATTAACTGCTCTATATGTATTAAGTAGGCCTTCCTGTGTTTCTGCTGATGCTTGTAACAGAACAATAGGACACTTTTTCTTATTTGGGTTTGTGCTAAGTTCATGTCTGACCACACTGCATAGGTAATGTTTTCAGTGTTGTGAAAATATTTTCCAGATGTGACAAACTTTGCCTACTGAATGAATCTACTGCAAATACACTGTTTTGAATTCCACAGGAATATATTCCATCCATTATCTTAACTGGTTATTCCTGGTGAGGGTCACAGGGAAGCCTGGAGCCCATCCCAGAGTACATAGGGCACAGGACACCAACCCAACACAGGGCACACACACACCACAGGGCAATTTGGACACACCAATCAACCTAACCTGCATGTCTTTGGACTGTAGGAGGAAACCAGAGCACCCAGAGAAAACCCACCAAGCACAGGGAGAACATGCAAACTCCACGCACACAGACCCAAGGCGGGAATTGAACCCCAGGCCTGGAGGTGCGCAGTAACAGTGCTAACCACCACGCCACCTTAGGAATATTTTCAATATATCTAAAAAAAAATCATACATATTATAATTTGATTTAACTGTGGGCACATTAACAGCCCATGTCTGTTTGCCTTTTTGGATTACTGCTTTGTTCTCTGAATTACAAGCATCTGTGACTGCTTGTCTAACAGTAAGATAAGAAAAAAGTGTGCACTACCAAATTACAATATTTATTCATTGACAAGCCACTTATCAAGGTTAGTTATGAGCCTGCAGTCTATCACAAGCAACTCAAGGCTCGAGGATTTGTATGGCCTGGATGGGTCACCAGCCCAACAATGGGCTCATTAACAGAGTCATCAGTTTATCTGAGCTACATATCAATGAAATGTGGGCAAAAACTTAGTACCTCTAGGAAACACACTCAGGATTTTGGAAAATATTCATATTTGATATGCACCATCAATGGACAGGCTGGGTGATGTGACCCTGGACATCTAAGAACACACTTTCTACTGAGTTCACATACTGCTCCTAGCTAAAAAAAATTGGGAATTTAATGTCATATCCAGTATAGTGCAAAAAATGCTAAACAACAATATCTAAGCTCTAGGAGCACAGTGACTGAAATAACTTCAGAATACAAATAAAGGACTAAACATTCTATGTCAATAAATCATTTACTGACAATCTTCTTCAGGACGCATGCTGTAATCTTCAAACTGACTGCATTTCAACACATCACTCGTTCACTGTTCAGGATGCGAGTTGTAATCCTTAAACTGGGTTTATATATTGCTTGTTAACTGCTCAGGATGCATGTTATAATCCTCAAACCAACTCCATACCGACACATTGTTCCTTCACTGCTCAGGACGCATGTTATAATCCTCAAACCAACTCCATACCGACATATTGTTCCTTCACTGCTCAGGACGCATGTTATAATCCTCAAACCAACTCCATACTGACATATTGTTTGTTCGCTATTTAGAACGCGTGTCATAATCCTTAAACCGGCATCATATGTTGTTCGTTTACTACTCAGGATGCATGTTGTAATTCTCAAACCAATTCCATACCGACGCATTGCTCGTTCACTATTCAGGATACATATTGTAATCCTTAAAATGACTCCATATCCACACGTTGCTTGTTCATTGTTTAGGACGCGTGTCATAATTCTTAAACCATCTTCATACGTTGCTCATTCACTACTCAGGGTGCATGTTGTAACCCTCACACCAACTCCATACTGACACTTTGCTCATTCAGTGTTTACGAGGCATGTCATAATCCTCAAACCGACATATCACTTGTTCAATGTTCAGAGGGCGTCGTAATCCTCAAACCAACTCCATACCAACGCGTCGCTCTTTCTCTGTCTGAACTAAGTGAAACTGGGTCACCTCTGGTTTTCTCTAAAATAAGACACTCGTTTTCTACTCCAGCTAGAGAGACACTTATCTGCTTCATTATCATATTTCTCTTTTTTTTTACCAAGACAGGCAATCCAGAAATACAAGGGTATATAAATGTATGTACGTGCATATACATATCCATCAGTTCTCATGAACATATGTACAGTACTCACACTCAAGTAGGAACTGTTTTGCAGGTCTTTCAATAAATCCAAGTCTCAGAATGCATTCAGCCAAGTCAGTCCAAATCATTAAAGTTAAATATTAAGAGGAAAAAGAATTTGACTTTAACTTTTACACCAGGAGGCATAAAAGCCTCCTTCATCATTTTGATTGATAGCTGTGATTCCAATTAGTCTCTTTGCTGGTGTGAATTCTGTATATCGCTCAGAGCATGTTGCTAATCAGCTAATGGCACATTCAGTGCTTTGTGTCTTTAAACCCTTCAGTGTTACAGACCGTGTCCTGTTTGGTTATGACTTTAACAACAATGCCCACAGAGTAGAGAATCTCCCTCCAAGCCCATCACTTTGTCATTTTCCTTCTGGATTTTACCATACTTGGTCTGTACTGCTTTGTACCTTTTAAAATTCCCCTCAAAACACAGACCTGGCTTTAACCATTTCATGCATAGTGGGCACTAGAGCGGAAAACTGTTAAAAACTCAAACGCATGCAGTCCACCCGAGTAGACATGTAAAGAACTCCCTGAAAAATGCATGTTCAAAAACACATGAAGTTTAGTTTTCTTTCATGCCCAAAAGAGTATTAAAAGCACTGAGGAAAAAAAATCCTGACTGTGGCTTTCATTATTCGTGAATGAAATGGTTAAGACAATGGAGCTTGTGGAATGGCATAAAAGGAAGTTGAAAAGGTTCAGATGTGACACCAAAGAAGCATGGCACTGCCAAACAGCCCTCCTCATTGGGGATAGGTCACCATGGAGCCTTTCAGATCATTTCCTTAGATTCGTCCTTAACAGTGCTGAGAACACTCAGCTCATTCAGACAAGCATCTGCCTTTTCTGAGGCAGACAGTCACTAGTATGTACACACTCCGCTCAGACCTATGATCACATGCACCGTGCATGCACACTCAAACACACACACACACACACACACACACACACAAACAGGAAGGACACTGCTGACAGGCAGATTTTCAGATTGACTGAAGATCCTGATAACATGCTGTAACGTAAAGGGAAGACGTAAGAGAAGACATAACATTTAACCTGTAACTTTCTCTATGCAAAACCACATTGAACAGAGTAACCATAAATTAACAGAATATTTCTGTGAGGAAATGAATGACTGTGGATGAACAATAGCTGATATAACCAGTGCAGAACAGTGCCAAGCTGGACTCTGTTTCAAATTCTCATGGTGCGCCTGAGATAGTGTGCTGCTTTCTGTAGAGTTTTTCACAGCAAACTTTATAGGTCCCATCCTGCTTTTCTGTGACATGCACATCCCTCCCAGGACAGCACATCTACTCAGCATGCAGGTGGTGGGGAATGGGAGTGAGGGGGGGCATAGCTGTCTTCCAAAAGCCATTCAGTGGAGCTCAAACTCCTTGCCCTTTTAATGAGCGGCCTTCTGGGTGAAAGAGCAGTAATTTTTTTTTTTTCACCGCAGCATTTCCGAGCAGCTTGCACGGCTTCTAATCAATGTCAGGAAGACAGGATCTCAGCGCTCAACAGGTGAAAATGATCTGCACAAATCCATTACACATGCTCAAAATACAACTATAGGAGTGTGAGAGTGATTATTGGTAGCGGGCGTGATCGGAGCGTTGGTCTCTCATCCTCTCTGGCCTGCTGTCCTCAGCTTCAGCGTCCTCCTGGGATTGGCCATCACGATCGTTGTGATTACAGGAGGGCCTCCTAACCTTGATACAAATTAGGCTCTCCACAGAAGTTGTTGTAGGTCGCGCCTGTGTGGTGGTACAGGGGAAAAAAGAGGTGTTTGCAAGTGTCGAAGAGGCGGTGGACCAGGGCGGTGCTGATTAAGCCAGAGAGAAGGGCTCATCGCACAAAAGCCCTCCAGCCTCCAAAGAGCTTGGCCGCGCCAAAGATAATCAACATAAGGAGCTAACGCGGGCGGCCGTAATTACCAGCTATCCAAAGAACAATTAGCTGCGACCTTCAGCAATCAGAGCGCGCCGGAAGGGCAGCTGTTGCTCTGGAGTGGGCCGGGTGAAGGCACAGAAGGAAGGGAGACGCAGCTTGGGGCTGTCGCACGGACCGGGCCGAAGAATTCAGAGCACGTAGCGGACTGCTTAAATGAGTCGTCATGTTCCTCTGCTCCCGGCTCGGCCTTGTTCCTCCACGCATGAGCGGTCCAGCTGACACAAGGCTTTTTGCACTTGTTATACGTGAATTGTGCTATTCTAAGCTCACCTGAGCATCATAGCCACCTCTGTAGATGTGAATATTGAGAAAGAACATTGCTGTAAATGGCAAAATGCGACATCTGGGAACAGCACGACACTGTCATAAAGGGAGGCTTGTGGGCGGGACACCACGTCCGCAGAGCGTGCTCTTTTAATTGTCCCCGGGCACTGAGCACTCCGCACCCTGCTAGCCCGTATCTATGCTCGATGTGAGGTCACACGTGTAACCCGACACGTTTGAACATGTTCCCGCGTGCAGGAGGAGGAGCTGAGAAAGAGCGGCGAGGCGAAATATGCCCACCTCAGCAACGACCTCCACGTTTTAATTGAAGTCTTCGCTCCACCTGGAGAGGCTTACTCCCGCATGAGCCACGCCCTGGAGGAGATTAAGAAGTTTCTGGTGCCGGTAAGTCAGCTCTCGTTTTATCATTGGTTGTAATTCGGTGGCAGGGAGTCACTGGCGACACTGGAAGGTGGGGTTGTCAACCTAAGCTGGTGTGGTGTGACCGATGACAAGGCCACTTGCGTACTGAGCAATTAAAATTTCAAAGAACGGCACTTTGAACATATCATGAAACAATCCAAAGGAGAAGCTATGTTACAGTCATCTGAAAAAGAAATCAAGCCCAGTCTACAGTCAATTTTGTGAATTTGAAAAAAGTAATATTAACAATAGAAGAAACATTGTAAGCCATGAAAAGTCATTGAGCCTGCATTATTAAATGAAAGTCTGTAGTGTTGACCTGAGAGCATTTAGAGATGGTATTTGTACTTGGTCCAGACCTCTGCTACCCTGTGTAAAGAAATATTCTCCCTGATCTGATCAGTTCCCCAACTGAATTTGAAACATTGGAGTCCTTGTGTTCTTCATTCAATACTAACAGAAAACAGTCTTCAGGGCTGGCCTTGTCTGTTCTCCTTGACATTTATGTGCTTTGATCACATCTCTGTAGATATGAGATTGAAATGCGAACAGGCAGGATTGAGAGCGACGTGGCTAATGTGGCAGTTACTGAAGAGTTGTGAAAAAAGCGTATTTTCACTGTATAGCCAACCAGATGTCTGGGAACCATTACAGGAGTGGAAAAACAAAGGTGTCTAGACTGAACCTTGTCTTGCTATTGGGCTACTCAGCAGCAAAACAAACCAAAAAAGAAAATTAAAAAATAACGATGTTTAACTACAAACTGAACTGAAACAAAAGTGACCTCCCCACCCCACAGCACCAATGTTCAGCTCACTTTGATGTTTAGTACTTGTTTAAAGACTAGACACCCCTACACCTGTGTGCTCAAACATTTCCATTCACACCATGTACGGATTCTCCATCTTAATTACCTAGTAGTGTCATACTGTGTGTTTGGGATTGTTCTTTCACCCCTAAGACCATATGTACATGTAATAATTGTGTTGCACCTTTTACCAAATGACAATAAAAAACCTGAATCTGAGCTAGTTGCCATTTAAAATTACAACTGTGGCATTTGTAGCAGTTCCAGTATGTACAAGACTGCGTATTCTGTCATTGTGTCGGCAATAGCACAGAAAAGTTGAAGCAGCCCCCCACCCGCAGCACAGGTCCTCACACCCCCAGCTGTCGTTGGAGGTTTACAGGAAGTGGTGAGCGAACGATAGAAAGCGCAGAGCACACTGTCAGCACATTCTGCTGTGTATAGCGTGCCATACCCCTCTGATTACTGAACGGTGAGGGAAGACCCAGAGCCTGGGGCGGTTAGGAGTAATTAACATCCAGGAAGCCATGCAGAGCTCTGCAGACTCTTACAGAGCAGAGACTGTAAATATTAATGCAGCCTCTCAACCTGACACCTCCCTCTGTCTTTTCACGGCGAGCTGGTGGGCCTTCAGTCCAGTGAAAAGCACACCGTGTCAGCACTTTTGCCCAGCCTGAGTCCCCCCCTCACCCCCTCAGCATAAGGCCTCCGGTCAAGAATTGTTACTGTTCACGCAACACGTGAAAATGTGCCATAATGCAACAATAAACAACAGCCTTATCACTGGGGCAACGTCAATTTTTAGAGTAGTCCAACAGTGGACATCCACTGCAAATGTGTCAAGTGATGGCAACATAAGATGAGAAGCACAGCAATTTATGAACTGCAGTCTCTAAACAGCTTGGCCATACAAATTTTCATTTTCAGGTTATGATGTGTGTTATAGGTGTGATCAGGCCAGTGTTATGGTTTCCCTTAAGCTACAACCTGCTTCTGCCCACTGAGTCTTTATGACTCATGTCTGTTTATTCAGAAGCAAGGATCTGCTGAGGCGCATAGAAGTCCGGTTCCAGAAAAGCCATGTTTGTTTTAGTAAATGTAATTAACACTGCATGACATATTTGCAGAGCTTCCTTTAACATCTGGAAATTAGACTTTTTTTTCACTCAGTGCAGCTAGCAGAGTTGTGCAGATTTCTTCTGTAAAGGGAGTAAACAGTGACAGTAAAGCCTAACAAAAGGCAAAATACAAATAAAAGAATAATTATCATAATTTACATTATTCCATCATTCCTGGTGCTTTTAAAATAACGTAGTTACCAAGTTACTGGCTGTGTTTATTATTTCAGCAAATACAGAAATAAAGCAGCAGGCAGTTTTACATTTCTAAAATTGTGTCCTATATCAATGTGTGTGTGTGTGTGTGTGTGTCTGTCTGTCTGTGTATAGACACCAAAATGTGTAACAGCAGATAATGTGGTCATCAGCTACCCCCAACCCTGAGGAAGCACCAGTATTACAATATTAACTCAAACCCATTAGGAGCTGGAATCCTGTGCTTTTTTGACCTCAGGCTGGAGGGATGCAGAGGTTAGCAGTATGCAGTGCATGTTTATCGAGGTCACGCACTTGTTTATCGAGGCGCAGGTAGTGTAATTCTATAAAAAAGCATTTTCTTTTTTGTTCATGTAGATGCCTCAGCTTTTCTGATGACAATACAAACTAGGTTAGTGATGTCTGAGTAACTTCTAAATTATCCCTGACTGAATTAATTTCTTGTCATCCGCTTGTTGTTGGAATCGAGGACCTCTAATAGCTGGCAGGTTGAGCTGTCACTCGTCAGAAGGTCTGCTAATGCTGGCTGGCATCCTGCTAAAATTAGCTCATCTTTCTGTAAATGTACCATCCATTTAAATCAGAGGTTCATTGTCTCACAGTAGAGGCTGGCACTTCTTTGTAATTAGGACACATCATGTATATGGCCAGTTTTCCATGCAGTGTGACACATTATTTAGGATCTAATGCTGCATGAAACAAAGGTATTTTGTCTGCTGTTAAACCACGTAAATAGTAGAGGTGTATTTTTGTTCAGGTAGAGGTCCCAACACTCTGTATAACTTTGTTTCCACCTTAAACTGCAAGGCGGTTATCTGTATGTGTGCCAGGTCTCAAGAGGGAATTTTGGTGCAGTGTCCTATACCAGGATGTAGATGTGGGAACCTGGACCTCAGAGTGGAGATGAGCAAAGGGTGGAGTTGTGTCAGAGTGGAGCTGTGTCAGGGCTGACCTGTGTTAGGGCAAAGCTATGTCAGTGTGGAAATTAGTCAGGATGGAGCTTTGTCCGGACAGTGCTGTGTCAGGACAAAGTTGCATTATGGTGGAGCTGTGTCCGGGTGGATGTGAGTCACAGCAGAGCTGTGTCTGGGCACAGCTGTGTCATGGCAAAGGTGAGTCAAGGTGGAGCTGTGTCAGGGCAGAGCTGTATTAGGGTGGGGCTGTGTCAGGGTGATGCTGTATTAGAGTGGGGCTGTGTCAGGGTGATGCTGTATCAGGGTTGAGCTGAGGCAGGGTGGATCTGTATCAGTGGAATGATGTGCCAGTGTGGAGCCCTGTCAGTGTGCAGCTGTGTCCGGGTGGAGGTGACTCAGGGTGGAGCTGAGACAGGGTGAAGCTATGTCAAGGCAGAGCTGTGTTAGAGTGGACCTGTATCAGGGCAGAGGTGAGTCAGGGGTTTGCTGTGTCAGCATGGTGGTAAGTCAGGGTGGAGCTATGTCAGGGTGGAGCTATGTCAGGGTGGAGCTATGTCAGGTTGATGCTATGTCAGGGCAGATTTGTGTCAAGAAGAAGTTGTATTATGGTGGAGCCATGTCAATGTGGAGCAGTGTCAGGGTGGAGCAGTGTTAGGTCACAGCTGTGTCAGAGCAGAACTGTGTCAAGGTGGAGCTGCCTAGAACTGAAAACGTAGCATGTTTTACCTCTTGTATAAGATGCATTTTCATGTCAGATCCAACATGTATTTCCCTGTGATGAACTTGGATATGGGACAGCACCTAACAGAGCTGTGAAGGGCCTGCACTTACACAAAAACTTGGACTGATTTGCTGTCGTTCCCTTGAACAGTAAAATTCTTGTGAAAACATCACAAAATGTAAATGAGTATGGCTGTAAGTTGTTGAGGTGAAAAGATCAAGACTAAATAACAGTAAAGAATTGAAAAAGGTGTTGTACATTGACCTTACCCTCTAGCAACCCAGGAAAGCCAATCAGATCATGAGACGTTCATGACATAAGAGAGCTCATCCAGGCAGTGAGGAACATTAGCAGCAGGCTATCAAGCTACCTGGTACAACATCAGCTGTTAGACCAGTGAAAACAGCTCCCGCACTTTCCATGGTTGCTGAAGTGAAATGTCACATTAGAGATAATCAACACGATTCAACAGAACAGAGCTTCCATGTTTTGTTCTGCCATTAAACAACCTGGAGTCACTTTAGCTGTACACACCCATGTTCAAGCTTGACAATTGACAGCAATGCTTAACAATTCTCCCCGGAGCTTTAACATCCTGTGGAGATTGTAAAGAACACCAAATTCCTTGGTGTACACCTAGCAAAGAACCTCTCCTGGTCCCTTAACACCAGTTTCATCATAAAAAAGCTCAGCAGCAGCTCTGTTTTCCAAGGAAGCTGAGGAAAGCTCATCTCCCTCCAGCCATCCACACCACGTTTTACAGAGAGACAACTGAGAGCATCCTGTACAGCTGCTTCACTGCTTGATTTGGAAATTGCACCGTATAAGATGCAAGGACCTGCAGCGGGTAGTGAGGGCAGGTGAGACGATCATCAGGGTGTCTCTTCCCACCATCAAGGACACTTACAAAAGAAGGCCACCAGCATTGTGGATGACCCTACACACCCATCACACAAATTGTTCACTCTCCCGCCATCTGGCAAAAGTTAGTAGAGTATTCCGGCCCTCGCAGCCAGAGTGTAACAGCTTCTTTCTCCAAGCCATAAAGACTCCTCAACTCTCAGGAGCTTGACTGATCTCTCTCAAACACAACATGCAGTGCTGCATTTTACATCCCATTGAATTTATGTGCTGCTGTTTTTCACGCTGTTTACAAAATAAACAGCTTACACAGTTTACACAGTTTACAATAACAGTTTAACCTGCATTTTATGATCATCGTACATAGCACATCAAACTGTGTACTTTACATAGAACTGTGTCTGGTCCGCACTGCCGTCTGTGTTATGTTTACATCTTGTTGTTTGCATTATGTATAGTCTAGAAGTAGTTTTGTGTTGCCTTCATTTATGTTATTTACTACTTGCTGTCCTTGCACCTTCTATATTGTAGTAGTTTTGTGTTGTCCTTTTGTGTTGTCTTATTTAGCATCTGGTGTCATGTGGGAATGTTGCTTCATTTCACTGTGTACTCTACCAACTGTTTATAGCTGAAATCACAGTAAAAACCACTTGACTTGACTTGACTTGACTTCACCACACAGTCTCATTAATGATGTTGGTGTTTACCATGTTTTTACCATGGTATTTGTGTCCACTCCCCTAAATGCTTCGCAGACACAATGTATACACAACACCAAGTGGGATGCAAAAGTGTTGCCATTAATCACAAGGAAATCGATACAACACATAGGCAAAATTACACGTTTGTTTGTGTATTTAAGTGTAAACACAATACACTATTTAAATGCTAATACTGTAGCTGTGACCATTAATCTCTGTGGTGAATACATAGAAACATTTCAACATGGGGTTAATGGCTTGATAAACACTAAATAATTACAACCAGAGGTAATTACCTCTGCAGTATATTATTCTGTGGCGTTTCTGCACACTTGCTGACTCAGCAGAACACTGGAAAACAAAAACCGCTTGTGGAAATGCACACACACACACACACACACAAACACACAAATACACACACAAGTTGGAAAGAAAAGGAAAATATCGAGAAGGTTTAAATAATCAATACATAAATCAGCCACATGCATATTTTGTTTCACAAATGTTCTGTACCATGCTAAAGAGTAGTGTGATTTATTGAGTAGTTTATGTTATTAAAAAACCACCCCAACCCACACATAGACACACACACGCACACTCAAACACGCACGTATAGTTGTTTCAGAAAAGACAACATAGTGTACATCAATTGGAAATGTGTGTTTCATTTTACCCAGTCACTGAGAACCTTTCAGGCAGCCGTAACACAGAGGCACAGGGACAGAATTGTGGTCCTGAGAGCCTGCAATGATCTTTATCTACATACTGTACTTGGCATGAGAACATCTAAAACCTGACCACAGGTGAACTGGCAGTTGGCTAAGAGGAATGTACCTTGTCTGACTAAACAGAAAAGTCTGTATAGAAGAGTTTTGCATAGTCAGAAATGTTTGCAGAAGCCCAGAGAAATTGGTCAATGTTCTTTGCTTACTGTAGATACATGCACATTTTTTTTTATTTTATTACTTTTGCCACTGTCCCAACACATCAAATGGGAACATTAAAAATAACAACATTAAAACAAATATATGCTGTGTGTCAAATGTATTTTATGCTTGTGTCCATTTGTTCTTTGTTTTGTGTCTATTTTTATTTTCTTAGACATATAAAGTCCACACTAGTTTGTCAAAGGTGAAGACTAACACACCCTTTTTGTTTTTGATGTATGCACTGCAGGGGCAAGGGATGGCAGGCAGGGCACACTTGCTCAGGTCCCATGATCGGGTACCTTACTGTCACTGACAATAGGGGTCACTGCAGAGCAATGAGAGAGAATGAGTTTATCTGCAACTTCACAGCAGTAACCACATCACACTTTTCAAGACACACCTTAATTTGACTGCATTGCCACTAGGATGGTTTATGAAGATTTTATTTTTACCGTTTCAGTTTTTAAATTCATTGTGAACATTGTTGGTTGACTTGCAACCTTCTTACCTGCCACATAAGCACCCCACTCATTTGTGAAGGCATTGGGAAAGGTTAAGGCAGGGGAATACACTTTACACAAGTTTTGAGGGAGACCTTTCTAGTAGCTTATTGTTCCTTTTTGACTGCGCCCCCTTGTCAGACTGTTAGGGGGATTATGATTATTTTGGCAGCCCAGGATTTCTTATTGCTTTTGCTCAGTACCTGTAATATTTGTGAATGGAACAGCTATCCTTGAACAGCTCAGAAGGGCAGTCATTTTAAGCGAGTAAACCCTTTAAGCACAATGTGTGATGCTGGATGAGATGTTGGCAAGTCCCTGCCTGTTTTTGTGCCGTCACCCAGGACACAACGCTGGAGCAGCAACTGGAAAAGCTGCCCACCCTTTTGTACCCCCCCACCCCCAGCAGCCCCGGTGTAAGCAGTCACGGTGTAGGGAGACACGGTAAGCAGACACAATGTCAGGAGACACAGAGTGAGGAGTCACGGTGACAGGAGTCACGGTGTAGGGAGACA
>JABJVR010001672.1:0-18761 GCA_025773905.1 Chitala chitala
TATACCATCTGTGCAGGTCAGAAATTTATTGGTAAGTTATTTACCATTCAAAATTAATGAAATGTAATTGAATTTGACTTCGCCTCAAAGACTACCGCACAATTTCACTTTGTTTTCGCAAAACACGACGCTGATGTGAAAGCATAGACCTTTCGTGCGTAGCACCAGAAAAAAACTAGTGGTTCTGCTTACTCACAGTTATAACTATCGTTATTGCCCCTTTGTTCTCATACACCTCTTCTGTGCAATGCACGTAAGCTCTATGTACTGTATTCCAGCCTACGCTGCTTTGCATAAAGCCCAGAATCATGAAATGAACAGATAGTTTGTCAGTTTTAAAGGTACTCCAGCAATGTGAGAAAGTACAACCATTTTCTCACCCGGCCCCGAGAAGGTAGTCAGCTGTTGTCACGATATTAGCCATCCTGCGCTGTGCACTTCGACTGCTAATTTGCTTAAATATATCGACCTTCTTGTTTCTCTACAAGAACATGCCCATACGATTTTCATAACCACTTCCCTTTTAAACACAACTCTGACGTGCTGTCAGAAGGTTGCCCAAAGCAGAATTCTAATTGATTTGGTCATACCTAGTACTTACCTTCAAGCAAACATAAATAAAGTCGGCAAAACATAACTATGTTAATTACTAAGTCCTCCTGAAATGATTTTTTTGCAACACGCCCCGCCTTTTCTAATGTTTTCTAATAAATGCGGCAACTTTTGAAACTATGCCCAATGCTTTTTTTATTGTCATAACCTTATTGTCAGATTTCAGTAGGACAGAAGTTAAGATTTAATTAGTGAAAACAGCACTCATATTTAATGGTTTGGAAAAGGTTCGCATGACATAATGTTTTTCCCCTCACGTAGGTGTCGGGGAGCACAAAATGAGTAGGCAACTATACTTTGCAGCTTCCAATGTCACGCACATCATTTTTCGTTTTGCGTTGCGAAATGCAAGCAATTGTATATCATACTGCACACGTTTATTGCATATTAATTTTGATCATTAAAAAAAAATTAGGCTTAAATCTACCTCAGCAAGGAATAATACCAATATTTGAACCGAGATAAATAAACTATATGTATAACTCTTTCATTTTATAAAAGTCTATGTCTATGTGTATATTTTCAATTTAAAAGAATCTGTCAAGTTATTTAAACAGGATTTTAAAAGCATATTTACAGTAGTAACTCTAATGGTTCAATAGCAGTGCCTTCCTTGGCTTTTGAAGGCAGCAAGCAAGAACAGAGCAGGGGTGTCATTTACTATCGTTGAGGACTGGAGTCTTGTTTTCTATCAAACTTTAAGAAAGTAAATCTCACCTGGTATTCATGGTGTCAATTCAATATAGCGTTTTCGTTTATTTCTGTATTAAACTTCTAGCGTTACAAACCTTCCTTACACTGACATTCCGCAGTCTAAAATTTCATGCACACAGCAGTTTTTACAAAGCTCTGCTGCAAACCGCGCCCCCTCCCCAAAACTAAAAAAAAACAAAATTAGATTCTATTAATCACGCTGCACCCTGAAACCATAATAATTTTTTAAAATGTTTTACATGCTTTGCTTAACAAGGAATCAGTATAATGATGTGCAGATAAAAAATCCAGAACATTTTAAATATGTATTTGTTTTTTAGTGACTTTTATTTTTATGTAGTTGAAGAACATTCGTGTAAAACACATCTCCTGTTTTTCTTAGATGTTTTGACAACTTGTTTTCTTTAATTATCAGCAGTCGACTGGAGGATTTTTTTCCTCCTCAAAACAAAATAATTAACAGAAAAGCAAATCAAAGCCTTTGCAAAGAAGTGCTGATCTGAGTCATCTTCTTGTCAAAAGCTGTGAATATATACTGTCTGGCCTGGAGATCACTCCAGTCACTTCTTACTCTACTTCTTTTAATCTACTTCTACCTAGCGGCTAGCAGTGCAAAGATATGTGGTCTAACTAACTTAACAATTACATAATCACAATTGTCTTGCCTTGAGTTTTTTTTTTGCAGTATTTTTTACAATATCACTGGGACTGCCTTTGATGCACAAAAAACCTTGCAGGTGTCGGAATTTATGTACTCAGCAACTAGGGCGTTATGGTAATTTGTAATGATGCTGTAAACGCAAATAACCACTATAATGATGTTAAATTCAATAAAGGTAATATCCATATTTAAGCTGCTGAAGAGACAGAAAAAAAATAATTTGCAATGGACAGTCAAATTTGTAGGATGACTCACAGTTTTGTTATAGCACAACTACATTTTCTGCTGTTTGTGAACTGTCAGTGCATAAAAAATGTAAGTTTAACACATGGATGCTTGTGTCTGAGTGCTAGCACAAAGGTAAGTGTATCTGTGTACACCTGCCCTCATGTGCGTCTCCAGCCAATCCCAGTGAGGCGTTTAGGGCAAAGCGGCTGTTCTCACAGCTGATTTTCAGGGGCCGACTGGGCGGGTTGATCAG
Source organism: Chitala chitala (assembly GCA_025773905.1). Classification (NCBI taxonomy): domain Eukaryota; kingdom Metazoa; phylum Chordata; class Actinopteri; order Osteoglossiformes; family Notopteridae; genus Chitala; species Chitala chitala. The sequence continues at coordinate 2,469 of JABJVR010001672.1, forward strand.
GTTGACTGTGAATTACGTGAATGTGTGACTGTCAGTCAGGATGAAGGAGACATTTGACAGTTTGCGTGTGGTTTGATGAAAGCGCTTGCATAAGTAGGTAGCTGTTCAAAGCAAACCAGGTGTTTGTTTTTTTCTTTTTTTTTTTTTGAGCAAGTGTGTTTGTCACAGCGACAACAAATGTGTACAAACCCTTTCCTGCCATAAAGACACTAAAATTAGTTTTAAAAATGTACAGTTATGATACAATACATGTGCTTACAAATACCAGCACAGCATGTATTTGTGAGAAGCCTTTCAGTGTTATGCATCCCTGTTGTTATATGTGATTTCATGGTGTACAAATGTTACAGGAAATAGGGTAGTCACAGTAACACTCATGATTATACAGCCTGACCCTGTAAACTTGTGTGACATTCAAGATAAAATGGAAGTGTGTCACTCAAGTTTCCATTATCATAGTTTGGGTAGACTTTTGTAATCTGGACCACTTCTGTGTTAACAACTACTGCCCACTACTTTTTCTGTAGCAGAACATCATTAATGCTAAAACAGTCTTGTATAAATGCAGCATAGAACAACACACAACTATTGTTGTGTCCATGTGTTTTGCAGACATAACGTGTAATATAGCATAACATGCAAAATTTATAAAAATATATAAATTGTGTTAAACCATAAAGGTGGTGCTACATTAGGGCAATGCATATAAGTAACTAAACTACACATACATACTTAGGTATACAACACATGACACTTAAAAGCTGTGATGTTGATATATAATGCATCAATAAAAACAGAACTTTAAAATCTTATAAAACAATAAGTGTATGTTCTCCTTTAAGGTACGTGGGATGAAAGCTGAAGGAATTGTTTCAGTGATGGTCACGCGCCTGTGGAGAAATAAATGAAATTTGTGGTTAAAATAAGCGTGCGTCTCATGTGGATTCTAGCCATATGATGTGACAAAGTGTCGCTATGTATTGGCTAGACATAGTTTGACAACCTGTTTCTCTTCCTCTTCTTTGTCTTTCTCAGTGGCAGGACTGTGCCCAACCGGACAGCATCCATGACTTGATTCTTGTAGGCTTGCTGTAGTGATGATGCTCTGGGGGTTTGTTTTATGTTTCCAACACCCTAAAAGTAAAACTGTTACTTGAACAGCTATGAAAACCAGACAATACAAAACTGTCCACATTAAACACAGGACCTCCTACATGCTAATGAAAACCCTGTGACTTGTGGGAACGTGATATGTGCAAGCAAAAGACATAGTTTATATTCAGAAAAAAAAAATCTGTTGTTGAAACGTGACAAGATTTTTGTCATGATTTTTTGCTATGTTGTACTTTTATACTTTGCAGAGTAAATAAAGTGCTGTGGTAACTTTTTATACTGTATGGAATCTCTTAAATATGTTCAGTGTTTTTATAATGTACAGACAGTCAAAATACCTGTTAAACATTTAATTTTCTGCATTGTATTTTAAAATGTGTTCAGACTTTTTTTTGCTGCACGTGTAGTCAATATTTTTATTATTTTTTAAAACTATATGCTGCTGTCAGCCATTTCTACATTATTTGCGTATTGCCAAATCGCTTTGTATTTACCATAAGAGTGTACATATTAATTGCAATTGCCGATGATAAATGTCGAAACGCTTGAGGAACTATCTCTGACCAAAAGACTGCATGTTTAGTTCCTATTAAGAATGTGGTAAAATGGTGTGACTGTTTTTGTCAAATTACATTAAGTAGCAAAGTTTTAATATTATTGTACGTTCATAACATTAGGCAGTATCTATGTTGTATGCAGTACTTTCTTTGGGTTATAGAAAGCGGCAATATTATATAAGAAGTAAATAGGCCAATTTTCGTGTGGGTCTAAGACTATACAAATCTAATTAAAACTGAAACAAAACATTTACCAACCTTGTGACTTTGGTTGTTGTTGTGATTGCTCGCAAAAGCGGGAACGTTAACGCGGCTACTAAAACGTGGTGAATGAGTAATGTCTGAGTAAATGCTTGTGTAAGACAAGGACACATATTTGCAAGATTGTAGAATTAAATGGTTTTGTCGCTCCACCTTTAGAATATAATTATATATCATGCTATTCATGATCTAAATCTTATAAATATGAGAGTAAGATCGTAAAAATATAAAGAACTCAATAAAGACGGACAGTTATTGCCACACTTACTGCAATTCACGTTAGAAAAATCTATTAAATCCACCCATCTGAATATTTTTAATGATCGAAAAGTCATATAGTGTAGTCATAAGCAACTGTGATTTAATGACAGCATCAGTCGACCAAACTCTTAGTTAAGAGGCATGTAAACACTAACCATGCCCTACGGTAACGGTTTAGGTTAATTAAGACACATTGGGCAAGGTGTTTGGGTCCGGTCAAAAGGAGCGGATTAAATCATCGTAGACTCATTGTCTGAGCGATGTGTATTCACGCGCGCCCAGGCATCATGGGCGCGCACACACACACACACACACACACACACACACACACTGCAGGGAAACGGGAACAAAGCTATGATAAGGAATGGCCTAGCTTTCACAGTCATTTTATTAACAGGTTTTTGACACAATTTCCCCTACCGTCTTACACATGAAGCCGCAGGTTTCCTGCTGCTTCTACAGCTGTGTTGTCCCCGTTGTACTCGTGTCAGCGTACTTTACTGCCTTTTTGAAAGCACGCGCCTTAAGGACAGTTCAGTGCACCACTTCAGTATTTAAATGTTTATATATTTTGGTTTTGTACGACTTTTTACTCAAAAATAAAACGAAAAAAAGATGTATGACACGCATTTCGCCAACACATCTGTCAGTATGCTGCACCAGTTTCATCAGCTGGTTTGCACTTGTATATTTTCTTAGTGCGACGTGTATGTGTGTGTGCGTGTGCGCGCGCGCGCGCGCACCTTGTTAATGCGGCGAAGATGGGCGTGTGATGCGTGTCTTCAAAGAGCTTCGACCTGCGGTACATTATCTGCGCTCTTGTGCACATATAAGACCTTTACAAGGCAGCGGAGCTCACTGTGACTCGCCTTTCCAAGCCGCATCACCAACGAAAGTTAAAGTGTACAACACGACGCGAATAAGACTATGAAAATAGTTTCTGCTCGCTGCACGAACGCTACCATATGATTTTTAACAATAATAGAGTAAATGTGATTGGGTATACTATATATAATGTGATTGGCTTCAGCGGAGCCGACGGCCGGTCGTGAACGTGATTATTGTTTATCGCACATGTTCTGACAGGAAATTCAACTGTAATGACTGACATGTAAGACACCGTAAGAGGGGAAATTCTGTTATATTTACTTTTATTTTTCCTTCATTCATAGATTTTTGACTATTAGCAAAGATGTTAAACTAGCACGAGGTTATACAGGTAACTGGTAATGCCTAGAGTAGAAAGCGAAACTAAGTGGTATAATTACAGACGACATTAGTTCAATCTTCAAATACTGATTTCATCTTCAACCCATGTCGTCTGCTATAATTTTTTTTCTTCTGAAAAGTGGTTTTCCATGTTGGTGCTGCTTTTTAATAGTATTTCATTTAATTTTTATTTTATTCAGCGATCCAGGAAGAGGTCAGGCACAAGTATTAATATTGTAGCACAAGCATATAATTACGTGAAACATCACCAGTTCTGTAACAGACAAAATCGATCCGTAAAGAGAAAAATCCACTGAATGATAGCATTCAAATTATCTGTAAGAATAAACGCAATGATTAGGTCTGAATTGTGGAAGCGTCAGTGAACGATAATTAAACTCAGAGTTCGTCACGTTTATATTAGCATTTATTGCAATCGAAACGAATCAGGAAAATAGGACTATCGAGATTTAGACTATGGGACTTTAAAATGTAAACTTTCTATATAGGAAATTGACTTAAGTATTAGTCAGCAAGTGACGTATAATAATGGACAATTTTTACCGACACTATCTGTTTGTTAAGATCTGCCAAAAATTCATAAAATATAGTCTAAAACAATAGAGCCTACAATGCAGCACGTGGGCCTGCACTGCAGCGTGTGCACTTTGGTTATCAGGAGCGGTCAACCTAGATGTCAATGCTGCGGATTTACGTCTCACAGCGAGCTGCTGGGTTTAATGTGAGGTTCCTGTTCGTCATATCACGAATACAGATGTTAACTTACTTAAGATCTATCGCAAGATTTTTAAGTAAAGCTGTCTTTCACGTAATATGGGTTAATTGGACATATTATAGCGACCGCCGCGTGTGGCAGCGTGTCCGCGGCACTGACGGTGACGTCACCACGAGGGGTCGAGACAAGAAACCGAGATAATTGAGTCTTTGCCTCACCGAGGTAATCCTCCTGCCCTCCGCGCTGGCGACCTGGGTTCGAGGCCCACCTGCTCCCTCAGTTAGGTAAAATATTGATTAATCAAGTGTAGTGCAGTGGTTACATCGGTTGCTTTGTCCTTTGGGGGTTAGACTTGGTTAGTCAGTGCTAGTCCCAAGCCTCAATAAAATTGGGAGGGTTGTGTCAGTAAGGCAGCTGGTGTAAAAATGCTGCCAAGTCAATGGGGGTTAACTGGAGGGTAGTTGATCTGCTTGCGAAACAGTCAGAAGAAGAAAGTTGGGGTAGATTTATTATCTAATAACAAGAGTTTGTTACTCATTTTTTAAAAATAAGTCGTGTAATGTGTTGAAAAATGTTAAGTAGACTATACCTAATTTCTTTTAGTGTGTCATAGCTGTTAAATTTAGGTACTCTTTACCCTAAATATTGGGTACAATATTTTACTGAAACAGACTGAATGAAAATCATTACCTCTCATTTGAGTAGATTCTATAGGTTTTCTTCACAGTGTAGGCACACTCCTAAAAAAAAAAAACAACATTGCGCCATCTGGTGGATCTTTAAATGTGTTTCTATCCATTTACACCAACTCGTTTCACACACTTGAAGATCTCATATTAAAATTAAATCCATCCATCCATCCATCCATTCTCTATACTGCTTATCCAATATAGGGTCGCGGATAACCTGGAGCCCATCCCAGGAAGCACAGGGCGCAGGGCAGGGGACACCCTGGGCAGAGTGCCAACCCACCACAGAAAATAAATGAAAATGTTATGTACTAAATTTAAAACTTACGCACAATGCATCTTGTCATAATGTCGAAACTATTACAGGAATTAACATGCTTTTTAATAGTGCTACAATAACTATGGTTTGAACAAAATCAGAAATTCTTAATACAAAATGAGAATACAAAGCACATGTTATAGCCACTGTATATTTTATATTTTATATTTAAATTTAAAATTTTATTTGTTTAATGCAGTGCTGTTATACACAGAGCATCAAGACATAGACTGAAATGTGATTGACATTTCTCGGTATCAGTGAAGTAACTTGCACTTCATTTGTCTTGTCCCTCTGATTACAGTATTTTGACTTTTGACTTTGCTATGAAACAGCACTAATTTACTCTATTGTGTCTTGTCAACCTGTATTTAAGCTACAAACAACTTGAAAGCAACTAACTGGAAAACCAATGCAGAAAATGATCATACCAGAGGTGCCAGATATTTCTACACTATGATGTACAAAACGAGTGAACTGCATTCCTCCGCTGGACCCATCCCACATAGGCCACACTGTTTCAGGAACCATAAAAACTCTCGCTTTCATTATGGTTCACGCGGGCAGGACGTATCCCGCTCTAGCGATGTTTGACATGGGAGGGAGACGACACAAAGAGGCGCGCAATCGCAGTGGTGATGTGCTCTGGAAAAGTACAAAGTACCTCTCACATGGCTTGCTTATGCCCAGCCTCTCACACTGTCTTGGATGACATGGAAGCCCTGTGCGTATTACCTTGTGTGAATTATTCTGTACGTGTCAGTGTCTATGATACTTGTCCATTACCCTGCATTACCTGATCTCTACCCCCTCTGTCTGCCCTTCAAGTTGTGTCCCTCATGGTGTGACTTTCAATGTTTTCCAGTGGCACCTGTCTGTTTGTATTGTAGTGTTTTGTGTATGCCAGCTTAACTGCTTCTGACTGCAAATCTCACAGTACAGTTCTCACAGTTGGAAAACACCAATGTCAGGTTGACTGACTAATAAATATTGACAATTTATCCTCACTGCATGTCCCAGCCCTCACATTGCACCAGTGCAGGAATGTGTGCGTCATGTGTGTACTATACGAAATGCCATTACATAAATACCAAGCTGACCTGAAGTGGTCCAAGGACGCATTTGTAATGTGACTTTTAGTAAGGCTCTAATTCAGTTCCAATTAGGTAACATTAATTGGAAATTTGTATTGGTTTATGTACATCAGCACTTTGTAGAAACTATTTCACAAATTTGACTTAACAGGGTCCCTCCCCCAGCCCTTGATTATTAACTTACCTGCACTTTTAACTAGAATAAACCTTTGATTGTTCACTTAGTCAGAGCTACGTCCTGTATACACATTGCATGAAGTAGGTTCATGCAGTTACAATGTGTGTTGCTAGGCTCTCCACCTTTTTCCTGTAACACTGGGGCTGACCTGTGACCCTCTATTTTGCAACGTTAAAGGTCATCTACGGATACAAAAAGCGCTCTCGTCCCACACAGGCTGGGCATTCCCTCTGGCTGTTTGGAAAGTCCTGGTTCACTGATTGTGTTTCCAACAAGGTAAAGCAGGTCGTAGAAGGTGAACTTTGCCTATCAGCTGACAGGTGATAACACCCACCCCTCTACCCCTTATCCAATACTCCCCGTGGCTAGTGCAGCAGGGGACTTGGTCAGGCGCAGTGCACTGCTGGGATTGAACTCAAGCTCTTTCTGTTTCTCAACACTGGCTGACTGACACAGGGAAGGGTGGGGGGTAATTAATAACAACTCAAATGAAGGTGAAGAATTTCCTGGCGAGGTGAGTGGCTTTTCTTATTGTGACAGGAGGGAAGGGCTCTGGTGTAGGGCGGGGGCATGGAGGTGGCCAACTGGGCTCGTCCCAGCTCTGGAATGCCCTGAAATACAGAACAGTAAAGGGCAGAGACCGGTGAGGCAGCTGGAGACGCTCTTGTTTGTACAGCAGAATGAGGAAATACTGGCTCCAGCTGCCACAAGCTATTGTTTCTGCTGCAGAGCCTGTGTAAGGTTCACAGCTTGGGAGGTGAAGAGGGATTGGACGAGCGAGGGAGAAAGAGGGGAGGACTTAGTGGGACAGGTGTTTGTGCTAGAGTGGGGGAGCCATGAGGAACTGGGTGATGTACCTGATGGAATAACATGGACTTTTATTGTCAGGTCCTGCGGCTCGTTCTCTCTCAGGGATTTTCTCCAAGAACTGATCTACTGAACTCAGGACCTGGAGAGATGTCTAGCCAGCTTTGCTGAGTGGATCCTAGAGTGAACTGCCATGGCAATAATGGCCCTTTTCAGGGGCAAATGGTGGCAGAGGGCACAGGAGCTTCCACACAAGGAGACCCTGCCCACCACTCAGCTAAACTGGCAACAGGACGAGGGGGAAGAAGACCCAGATCATGTGGCCAGCGGGGAACATGACGGCGGCATCTCTCCCATTCGCAGGAACTCCAGGTTCTACCGTTCCATGAGGAAGAAGAGACAAGCGCAGGACCATTCCTCATCTGATCAGCCTGCTGAGAGTGAGAACATCCCTCACTCCTTGTTTGTTTGTTACAGAAGGGAAAGGTTAAGCTTTGCGTGCTGCGTGATAGGCGATTCATACATATGGCCCACTGGTGTGCATGGCAACAGGAGAGATCACTTCTGTATAGTGCACATTCATGGTGAATAAAAATGACTGTGCATAATAATATTTTGCAGCATTTCATTAAAAGTAAATTTGGAGTTTTGTTTTTAGTTATAGGTATAGTGTGTGTTGTTTTAATGAATGTTGCGTGAGCAGAAAAACTTTCTTTTCTACCTGTTGAACTGTAGAGTCTAAACATTGTCACTGTTGTTGAATTATCTGTGTGTCACAGGCAGTAGAAATCAAACCACAGTCTATCCCTTTGAAACCAGAGGAACTGGTTGTACAGTTTTACTTCCTGTCAGACAGCTGGCAGGCTGTGTTATGGCAGACTTTGAAGTGCAATGAGGTCTATGCACACCTATCACGTTACCAATGCCGTGGCAAGCACTGCGTCCAGTGATGCCAGATAGGTTGTGCCAGTGGTTTCTGCCACACATCTGAACACGGAGGAACACTTTGTCACTCTTTACCAGCATGTCAGTGTTTCTAAGAAAACACAATAGATGTTTATAGTATAATGTTTATTTTTTATGGAACAAAAATAATTGCAGTTTTATTTAAGATGTTTTTACAAAATGTGTACTTGACAAAAGTGACGTGAAATGATTAGGGGGGAGTAATGTTGAAAGTCTGGCTAAGTTTTGCTTTCAAAAAATTTATTTTTGTTTTGGTGGACACTGGTAGTTTGAGACGAGTTCATAGTGGGTAAAACAGAGCTTTAGTTTTGAAAACATCTTTCTGAGTTTCAGTGTTGCCCGGAGAGGGCCAAAAATGGTTGCCATGCATTCACTGATGCTACAATGATCCTAGGCTAGTACCACCCCCACCGTTTTCAGTTCTTAAGCTGCCTGCTCTCCATACACTGTGACCCTTGGGGGCAGCACCGTATGCACAAGGGTGAAACTACATCGAATATTGTGTTTCAGGAGCCACATACTACCCACGTGTACTCCCATGCGACCTTTTTTTTTTTTTGAAGTTGACAGCAGCGCTGCGGTTAGACAGCACGCAGGCAAGCCGAAAACGTATCGTGAGGTCCGAGCGATCAAGGCTTCGCGGTTTTTCTTTTAAACACGCACCTGCTCTGCAGTTCACGGCTCGTAACCGTTAAGGAAGCGTCTCTATTTTTACAAACAGAAACCTCGCCTTTGACTTTCTCCATTGATACCGCTTATCTTATCAGAGAGCAATTGTTCTGTTGACCCGCGGAGGGCTGCGTGGCGATTTCGTGTCACTTCAGAGTTTCGTGACGGCTGCCGGCCTTCTTTGTGTCAGCCCGTGGTTAAGCGCCTGAAGGACAGAAGAACAATAGCAAAGACAGAACAGTTTCATGTCTTGTTGCAGAAATCCCAGTAACTTTGCATAACAGCTTATAGACATACAGGCAATTTACAGAGTTAACATACTTTTATCTCCCACTCCTATTCCTACTCCCAGACGTTATCTGGCACAAATAGAGTAATATTTCAGGTTTTTTCGTATAATATAAAGTAAAACCAGTAAAAAAAAAAAAAAAATCACACAAAACATAAGAAAATTTAGACTGTTTGACTATCATTGACAATCTTATTATTGTATGTATTCACTAATTTCAAAGGTGCTTAACTTTATGGTATGTGGTTTGCTCTGTTGTACGGTCTGTCAATCAGTACTTGTTTTATGTTTGTCCGTTGTCATAAAAAGTTTGTACTTTGTATTGATCTTTGGTTGCTCTTTTGATATTTTATTGTTTAATATACTAGTACAGTCCAGACCTGGAACACAAGAATTTTTGCAAGTAACATGTCTTGTAAACCGTCGCGTAGGTACAGGTATGGTTCGTAGCATCGATACGTACTGCTGTACTGTTAACAAAGAAACTCTAGATGGTGCAAAACGGTCAGAACTGGTACTAGTCTAAATCAGAAAGATGTTCTGTCTATAAGCATGATTTTCAACTTGGGCTAAGTGTGTGTGTGTGTGTGTGTGCACGTGTGTGTGTACGTGTGTGTGTGTGTGTGTGTGTGTGTGTGAGAGAGAGAGAGAGACAGAGAACACGTTGTGTGTCTACCCTCGAGGAATGGAATGCTGCCATTGACAGTGAGGCCTTCAGGAATACAGCAAAGCGTCTCCGGCCCTGGAGGAAAAGGATGTGCCTGTATAAGTGGCAGACTCCGACTTCACTAAGCCTGTAGCAAGGGATTTTTTTCTAAATTGTTTATGAATGTATTACTAGACTCCACCTTAACAGCTGCAGGACAGTGTGTGGAATGACTGTGCAGAGATCCCTGGCCTTATGCCCTCTCTCTTTTCACTTCTCTTATGCTTCTCACAGGTCCTGCTGTTTTAGCTAGATCTGTACCTGAGCCGACCTCCAGGGTTACGACTGGAAGGCCCGTATCTCTTGGATTGCCCACTCCACATGTGACTGCATCTTCCCGGGGACACCGGTGAGGTCACCTAAGCTCAACCCCAACACAGCACATACACAAATACCCCCTTGGCATGTTTGAAGAATTTCTTAAACATCAAATATTTCCAGCTCCAAAAAAGCCTGCATCTTATAAAGGTGGGTTTCCAATTAACTGCCTTTGATGACCGACTAAGGCACAGAATCTAGGCTGAAACAGAGACCCAATTTAGGACAAAACAGCTTCTATTTGTAGTGTGCAAACGTGAAACAGAGACAATCAAGTAGGTCTTAACTTAAAATAGCCAGAGTTCACCCAAATTGTGTCTGTTAGAGGGCAGTATTGTCATTCTTCTGTTTTCTTTTCTCTGGAGAGAAATCCCTGTTGTCTTGGAGCTCATACACATTTCACATGCAGTCCTACCTCAGCCCTTGAATCTGGAACTACGTTGCCGAGCAACCGGGAGCCCAGAAGCCCACGTGCGCTGCAGACCAGTGCGGTGGCGTCCCCCGCAGAGGCGGCGCCAAGGGGGGGGCCAAGAGGGCCGGTTTTGCCCCCCCACGGCGAGCAGCGCGTCGGCACTTCTGCGGGAGTGTGTCTCTCCCGAACTCCGCGGCACGGCGCCGACATGGACAGCTTGGTGGATCCCATGGCCAGCTGCTCAGTAATGGATCTGGGAGACCGGGCCCATCGGGGAAGCATGGACCCCGAAGAGGCGGCAGATCTGGACGCTATAAAGCTGAGGTGAGATCGGGAGTGCTGTTACCTTGGGAATTTCAGACGCCTGTCATTCCTTGGCGTTGCAGAACGAGCGTGTGTCATCTTCACAACATATGTGCTTTGAATGTACTTCTTACATGCGTGTTTTGCTGCTGTTCTGATAGGTGTGGCACAAACATTGGTCTGGAGAATGAGTGTGATGCCACACTCTGTGCCTGTTGCACAAGGGCAGAAACGCTCCTGTAATGCATTTTCTTTAGAAAAATTACAAAAGATGGCCGGTTGTCTGACAGACATTAGGGTAATAGATAACAGATACATCTGCTGTTGTGCTTATTTTATGGACTTTACATATCCTGCCACCACATAAACATTTAGTACTAAGGTTCTGTGTTTAGCGCTCGTATAGGAAATTGCTGTTGTACTCTTTTGCTGGAGGAACGATTGTTTTTATTGCGTTCGCTAAATAATATTTATGTTTATCTGGTTACAGTAATTGCGTAACATGAGCTGTATGGTTAAAGGCGTTTATGTAACAGAAAAGACGCCCTTAGAATGTGGAAAGACATACTTGTAACCAGATTGGGCGATAAATACCTCTGTAGTGTGGGACAGTGGTGTACTTTAGGTTCACGGCCAAATTAATCCCTTTTTGTAGGTATATATAGTACCACACAGAGGGTGTGGAATATACTGTATGCCAATTAATAATGAAACTCGTGAAATGATCCTTGGGAGTCCTCTTGGGGGGGAGGGGGGGTGAGTGCCACCATGATAGAAAAGAGTGCTGCTGAGATTAAATTAATTGGCAGGCAGGCTAGAAGGAAAAGTATTGTTACAAATTTATGCATACATGGGGTTTCCCTCTTGTCAGTGATACTGAAGGGCATGAAACTATGTGTCACAGGTGCGTTAAGGCGTGTGCGTATGCAGAGTAGTGTGACTAGCACAATCTCTCCTGCAGAGTTTTTGACGTGAGCGATTTTGCGTCTCTGCTGCCCCTGTTGCCCCTATAGGCTGGAGAACGACGGCTCGCCACAGAAAGGAGGAGCAGAAACTCCCATCTGTCACAGCATTAAGATCACTAAAAATGTTGGTGAGTCCACTGCCGTCGAGTGTCAGCAGCCGCCGGCTGCCCACGTAAGGTAAAGGTGGCCGTTGCGAGGTACTGGCCATACCACACGGCGGCAGGCAACTGGGATGTCGGCTCAATAATTCTAAATAATTACATGTCAAGAATGTCTATATACATATGCATGCAGCACTGGAAAATGTCAATATAGTGAACTGTAGGAATCTGTCAGTTAAAATATTCAAATCAGTTTTCCCACGCTGCTGCATGAGTGACTCAGTTCACACTTCAGTGCTGGTGTTTATCGCTGAGCAATCTGGGTCTGTGGGCAAAGCATTTTAGTGATGTTTTTCCTCTCCACGTTAGATAAAACATTCCCTGGCTGCACGCTGGCAAGCCTGTGGAAGCACAAAACTGACATGCTTTAGGAAATGCATCAGTGAACATTATATAACTGTCGGTTTATTACACCCACCTCCGTACATACACAAATAGCATATAAGTATCAGCGGAGGTCATTATGTAATAGGTTCTCACTGTTTCTGCTACATTTGCATTGAAAGAAAAAATACCCCACAGAATGAGAGCGCCTCCCATCAAAGTTAAAGGCCCTTGACGGCTGGACCTCCCATCAAAGTTAAAGGCCCTTGACGGCTGGACCCCTGTCCTGTGCTTGCGTACTTCTTTTCTGTTTTAGGGAAGATGGCTCGGTTATGAAATTGCTGCAGTCATGTAACGATTTGTAAATAATCAGCAATACAATGACATTTACATTAATGGGCTCTGGCTGTCACCGTTTGTTCAGAAAAGGCTCCGACTGCGTCGACGTCCTCCAGATGGCAGGGCGCGCGATTCCAGAACTTTTCGGCTGATGTAACACGGCGCCTTGCTGCCTGGTGCAGCGCCGTTGTGGCTGTTACGGTAGCCACGCGTCACCACGCCGTGACACCGATGTGACGGTGATGCGCAGAAGCTGAGGCTGCTGAAGCTGTCGCCTCGTAAAACTCTAGCTTGCCTCTGTCGATTTGACAATGCTGTATCCTCTCCCCTCACCCCTGCCCTCTAGCTTTTCTGTATCAGGAGTACAGGGACACCTCTGAGCAACAGGAGATTCAACAGAGGAGACAGTTGGACACGCTGCAGACTGGAGGCGGGGCAGGGGATGGGACCGAGATCGCGGGGACAGCCCCACCCACCCTGCAGCTGCAGCTGAGGAACGACTCTCAGTCCCTCAGCCTATGGCAAAATCTGGATGTGGTCCGGCAGAGCGGTCTCCTCTCAAGCCTTTCACAAAAGGAAATTATTATGCAGGAGGTAATGGAGGTCGGAATGGGGGGTGGAGCCACAGATGTGCATTAAAAAAATCTGTCCCATGCCAAGAAAGAAAGGCACACCCGAATGTTTGGCACACTGTGATGGAATCTGTAAAAAGCACCTGGGCTTACTGTGCTGAAAGCGGAACAGCTTCTCTGACAAACACAACTTAGGTTTTTTTTGTCAGAGACAGTGGTAAGCAGTGCCAAGTGACTGAACACCATTTGAAAGTTCCTGCACCACAGGCCAGAAATCCCCCTTTCACGTGTCTCTTCCCATCTTGTGCTGCCTCACCTTGCAGGCCATGTTCGAGCTGGTGACCTCAGAGGCGTCCTATTACAAGAGCCTGGAGCTCCTGGAGACCCACTTCCTTAAGAATCCTGTTCTAGTGAACACACTCAGCCAGTCAGACATGCACTTCATCTTCTCCAACATTGAGGAAGTCATGAAAGCCAGCGAGAGGTGATTGTCTTTTAAATTTGTCTCACAGACACACACACACATAAAACTGAACATCAATGTAAATGTTTCACAACTCCTTTACCAATGTCCCAGTGGGTGTGTTAGTGTAGTGGAATTTAAGCATAACAGAGAGTGGAGGTCTTAAAGATGTTTCTGCTATTATACTCTGGCCTGAATTTCATTGCTGGTGATCTAGAAAGCCTTCCTTTATCCTTTGCCATCTGACTGTTGGACAGGTTCCTGATGGACCTGGAGAACCGAGTGGAGCAGTCCATCCAGATCTCAGACGTGTGTGACATTGTCCATGAGCACGCCGTAAAGCACTTCCATGTCTTCATCTCTTATGTGATCAACCAGGGCTACCAGGAGAAGAACTACCGTCGAATATTGTGGGTACACTGGACGCCACGGGATAGACAAACACACACGGACACGCGTAAACAGTTCACACCGAGAATTCATACGGTCTGTGTTACATTAACGTGCAGGTCTTTGTAGAATTGGGGCCAGTAGGCCAAATGAACTCCCAGAAGACATGAGAGATATTACTCTTTAAATCATTAAGAGATTATTAGGAGAGAAAATCAGACATCATAGGGGACCCAAGAGATGATTGTGAGCCTCAATGTGTTCCAATGAACCAGTCACACAAAACACCATAATACTTGTGATGTTTTCAGGTTGACCCACGTGACATGGCAAAATGCTTTCCATTGTGTTTTCTCCATTGTACTGTTTCATGAGAAAGCAAGATGTGTTTTGATAGTTAAACAAATGGGTGTGGTTTTCAGTATCATTACTCCTTATTGCACATACGTAACAAGACACACTGTCACGTTCACACACATTATATGACTAAGAAAAATGTCCAAAAACATCTGCATGAGAACAGGATGTGCTTACTGAAAATGTACCTGTTGGTGAACAGTTGAAGTCACAAAGCTGCAAAAAAAATCAGTATTGAAAAAACAGCAGTGGAAAATATTTGTAATCCATGGCCACATCTGCAAACTTCATGCCGGGTGAATGTGTGGGACAGATAGAAAGCAACAAGCAGGAAGTGATTTTTTTTCTTTTACCTGAAACACCTCCCACCTAAATGTTGCAGATGATTGTCAATTTGGTCATGCTCTGATAGTAGATGAGTGCCAGCAAGAACAGCTGGATTTTTTTATTTTCGTTTTCACAAGCAAGACAAAAGATCTTTCATTTTTTCAGGTGTATTGACTCCTGGACAGACATGTATTGCAGCTCAGCATGGAATGCAAATCCACACAACTAGTTAATAAGCTATTTCAGTGGGGCAAAAGCAAAGAGAGTCCTGCTTTATTTTGCCTTAAGACTTTAAATTCACCTGAGCAACCGTGGTAAGGTTTTAAAGTCCATAACCCAACGCTGTTGCCTTGGCTGATTTACTTGGCACATGAGACCTCTATTGGTCATATGAGTGCACTGCATAGTTCTAAAACTACAAAGTGACTTAAAGCTGCAAGTCATCGTGACCATATCAGCACAGACGGGAGCCAGGGCGTAGTGTAGAGGTGCACGCCATAGGGTCCTCCTTCACACAGTTGCACGATTTGTCCCAGACAGGGAAACGCGGCCTTCCGGGAGGCGATGGCCAAGCTGGAGAACCAACCCAAGGTCCGTGGCCTGTCCTTCACCTCCTTCCTCATTCTCCCCTTTCAGAGGATCACACGTCTCAAGCTGCTGGTGCAGGTGAGTGAGTCAGGCTCCTGACATAGATCCTGAAAACGGTGCTGCTGCTTCTTTTCAATACATCACAAAAAAGAGAAAAAAGACCGTGATGAAACAATGAAATTGACTTTCAGATAAAACAGAAATTTGTACATCTACAGTGTAAGAGCTGAAGACAGTTTTTCTGGCATTTTTCAACCTCTTGTATTACTTCCTTAATTCAGAACATCCTGAAGAAGGTTGAGGAGAATTCAGAAAGGGAGGCAAACGCAGTCAAAGCTCATGAGGAACTGGAGAGGGTAAAATTCAGCTCTGCTGTTCATGGCACACTCGGTTAAAGTATACGTATGTTTCCTAATGGCATGAACACCAAGGACATCTCATCATTTTCCTGTGCTCTTTATAGATAGTGAGGGAGTGCAATGAGGGTGTGAGGAAGATGAACCGAACGGAGGAGCTTATCACTATTGAGAAGATGCTGGAGTTCAAATCCAAGGTACTGGTGATGATGGGGCTGACTTCAGTAGGCAGATGGAAGGGCTATTCTAGAGCACAGTTACAGCATCTGACACCTTGGATGTTTCGTCATTCTGACAGCCATGCAGGACAAATTAAATGCCATGGTAACTAGAACTGGATGTACCGAGGAAGTGGCTATGACAGTATTTTGTAGCAGTTACTGAAGTTTCATGAACAACATGTAACGTAATGGTGCTGTCTACATCACAGACCACAGGTCTGCAGTGAAGTGTTGAGAATCATAATGTCCCCTAAAGCTCTCTGGTTTCCATCCATCCATCCATTATCTTAACCGCTTATTCCTGGTGAGGGTCACGGGGAAGCCTGGAGCCCATCCCAGGGCA
>JABJVR010001673.1:0-18759 GCA_025773905.1 Chitala chitala
GTCCCAGGACCTGTCCAAGGTGACTGCACATGGGACTAAACTGAGAAAGTGGTAGTGTCTCCACCATCAGTCCCAGGACCTGTCCAAGGTGACTGCACATGGGACTAAACTGAGAAAGTGGTAGTGTCTCCACCATCAGTCCTAGCCCTTAGTAAGTCACACAGGCAACATCATAAACCAGGTGACAACTCCTGTTTACTCCCAGTACCTGCAGCTCTCTAAACTCAGCAGAAATCCCCCCCCCCCTCATTGCAACACTTTGATTGCGATGCATTTTGAATCTCTTTTTTTGTTTTTTTTTTTCCACTTCTTCTAGGTATTCCTCCCTTGAGGCAGGATTACTACCCTAAGCAAACCTGCCTTTGATCTCCTGCTTCCTAAATTCTGAAGAGCTGTGTGTATAAAGACACCGCTCTGATTCAGCATCAGGACAGTTTGGTGCAGTAATCGTTTGCGTTTCTTACTGCCACTGAAAGCAAAACGGCAGCAACAACAACAGCCAAGGTCAGCAGCAGGAGATGGGAAAGACATCAGAGTCACACACTGCTCCTTTTGTGATTGTAGCTCAACATATGCTGCTTCAGATTGTGTTGTTCCATGGAGCCTCATAAACGGGAATGGTAATTGAAAGTCGACTTCAGACGAGTGTGACATGTAAGAAATACATGAAATGTCCTATAATATTTGGTATATGTCACCATGGGAACATGTAGGTCATCTCTGGACACAGTGTACGGCACACAATCTCTTGATGACATAGCATTATCAACAGCTACTGTTTTATCTTCCAGATACTTTCTCTAATTTTCCATTTTACTCATTGGCTCACTGACGTCTCTACATCGCAATGCACCATTTTTACTTTGTTCCTTCCAGCACTCTGCAGGTTCTTCCCTTGTCTTTCTTCCTTTTATTCAGAAGGAAAGTTGATCTCAGTTGGTGTAATGTAACTTTTATATCTGTGCTGCTGGCAGAGATACAGATCAATGCATATGAAATAGGTGCTCAGTCTGTGCTGTTAATCAGGGCAGTGAAATACAAGCACATTGTCCGTCCACCTTCAGCTGCCCTTTCTGCCACTTCCTTCATCTTATATCCCTTACACAAGTTCTCTAACCAATTCCCTTTAATTCTGTACTTCATAGCAAAAATACAGTACAGTCACTTTGTCAGTAAATGCACTGGACATTTCCCTGATTAAAGAGTATATAACAGGAGCAATAAGTATTTGTATCTTTATTATCTTGATGTAATAGATATTTTACAATTATAAGTAGTGTGTTTTACATTCATGCTAAACAGTTGAGCATTACCATGAAGCCATGGTAGAAGTGCATATGTACTATGTTTTTTTTCTCACTGTGGGCCTGACCTGCACTCTTGTCACAGAATCTATGAGCTCCAGGAAAATAGCTTGGGCTCAGTCATTTTCACCAGGCTCATTACCGTGGTAATTCCATGAGCATCAGAAGAATGGAAACAGGAATCTGCAGAACCTTTTTACAAGATAACTGAGAAATGGAAGCAAGAACATTTCAAGCAAGAACAACACTGCAGAGTGATGTGCATTGTAAAAACAGAGACAGTCAAAAACTAGAACATGAAATTACAGTTTACGTTCTGTTAATCCACAAAATCTCAAAATTTAAGAATATGAAAACTGAATACGGGCAGTGTCAAGGAATTGAAAAACTGGAAAACTGAAAGAGAGGGAAATAAAACTCTTATTAGGGAAATACATGTTACAAATGGAAAAAAAAATAATAATAACAGTCTTTTAATTTTAGAACTGTAAGAAAAACAAAAGCATTTTACTTTATTGGCAGGCTCCCTCTTCAAAGTCATTAACAAAATTTGTAGTTTTTTGCTTGATCAGTGGAAAGCTTTCTAGGACCAAACTGAGAGAGTGGTAGTGTCTCCACCATCAGTCCCAGGCCCTGCCCAAGTACGGTACTTTACTGTAGTTCTCCATGTTTATCTTGCTTGTGACAATAATATTCCACTTGACTAGGGGTATTTTCAAAAGAAATGCTGATCATCGTCCATCATGGTGAAAGTAGTGTGGCTAGATTCACTCCAGACATGCTCAGATCCTGTTACAAACCTGTGTGGTTATACATTATTGATTTCTGGTGTGTAATTGACATTTCATTTTTACACATTCATAAAGGTAACTTTACTATTTCGTTTATGCAGCTGAGGTCACGTAACTTGCTCAAGGATATTAATATATTGATCTTTTTGAAATTTAATCTGAAACCCTGCAAGTCACACATCTGGGTATTAATTGGTATGTAATCTGACACTGCACAACATAATTAAATTGTTTTAAGCAGGTTGTTTTCTGGTTAAAATGAAAAAGGTAATTTAAATGCATGCTGTCCTAACTATTTATTTTACTAGTCAACCCAAAGATTGTGCGTTCGCTGTAATGGTTTCAAATGTGACCGTGCTGTGACCTGTGACAAACCAATTTTGTCGATGACATTACACAGATAGGAGATCGATACTGGTCTGGACTCAGGACTCAATCAGCAATCAAACTTCTAATGTGCTATGTAGCCTTAAACATCAAATTATGTTGTTCTTAAAAAAAAAACAACATGTGATTTCTTAAAGGTACAGAAACCATGTCATATATGTGTAACAACCTTTGATAAAATGTAGTTTTTTTGTTATTTGGTTCAACACCGGCTTTGATATTACTAATATCCAATGTTACACTCATGTGATGTAAAAAACTAAAAATATATGACTTTGATTGGTAGAAGCTCTGCAAACTAGTAAGTGAAACTTTGAGCTTGATAGTTATGAGGTCCTGTACACAAAAATAAGGAATTTTCTAATTTCTAGTTCTCCTCATGGATTCTACAGATTTAAACAAAGCAAAGACAGAACAAAACGGAACACAATTGCACAGCCAACGTCTGTACCAGTAAACCAAATTAAAGTAAGTCATCACTTACACACAAAATAGACAAAACAGAAGCGCCTTTGTGCGACATCGGCCGTTTGTCCCCATTCAGGCTCGCTTCAGGCAGCCTGTGCAGCTAAGCGTGGAAAGGGGAATTGTACCAATTAAACTGTGACGAGTGTTGAAGTGTGAAAATATTTAATTACAAAGAAATGGGATTGGCTTTTCTACCACTTGCCATCTGTGTGCACTTTCTCTCCCGTGTTTCCTCTCTTTTACAATTTTTAGTGCTAATTAATTCTGATTCTGTAGCCTTTCTGCTAATTAACTTGACACCGCTAATTAAACAAGAGTGGCACGTTCACCGCTTCCTTTCTTGTTGTCGCTATTGTTACCAAACGCTCAGCAGTATTTATCCCGCTGCCTTGCGATACAAACGTCAGTGTCGCGTTTCCTCAAAATCCAACGTTTATAATTAAGGGGGGAAACGCTGTGGCCACACAGCAAGATCTGATTCCTGCTGATGAAACTAAATGAACAAAGACGTCTTTATGTGAACTTTAGCTTCTGTCAGCTGGATAGTAATCCTGAGAATAGCTTCAGTAATAACAATATATATACAATTAACAATATGTAACCTGAATGTGTTTAATTAGAGGAAGTTAAGGGGAATTAGTTTTATTTTTGTACAGCAGTTCACATTTCTTCCTCTGCTTAGGAGATATAATGACCCATTGTGTAAAATGTGATCAGAGGGTGAAACTGGCATGTCTACTTTAGCAAGGGCAACTCTAACAAAGTCATCCAGTTTGGATAATAAAACTGATGTTTGTTCAAATGACCAAATTGTACTGTCATCTTCCTGCAAGTGCACTGTCAGCAACAGTGCTAAACAGAAACATACACACAAGAGCATTAGTATCTGTCATCCTGTCCTCTCCATTTCCCCTCCTCTCCTCTTCTCTCCCATTTTCTCTCCTCTCCCTTCCCATTTCCTCTCCCATTTTCTTTTCCCTTCCTCTCCTCTCCCTTCCCATTTCCTCTCCCATTTTCTTTTCCCTTCCTCTCCTCTCCCTTTCATCTCTTCTCCCATTTCCCTTCCTCTCTTTTCCTGTTTCCTCTGTTGTCCCATTTCCTCTCCTCTCGTTTCCTCTCCTCTCCCATTTTCTCTCTTCTCCTGTTTCCTTTCCTTTCCCATTTCCTCTCTTCTCTCATTCCCCCTTCTATCTTCTCTTGTTTCCCTTCCTTTCCCATTTCCCCTCCTCTCCTGTTTCTTTTCATCTCCTCTCTCGTTTTTTCTTTTCTCCCATTTCCCCTCCTCTCTTCTCCTATTTCCTCTCTTCTCCCGTTTCCTCTCCCATTTCCTCTCCTCTTCTGTTTCCTCTCCTCTCCTCTCCTCTCCTCAGTCACTTTCTTTCTCATTTCTAAACCTTTACTCTTTCAGTTTCAGCCCACAGTCCAGCAGCTCCATTTAACATCCTGGCTGCTTCATAATTGATCATAAACCTTCCAAAGGACAAATTGAAGATGAATTTATACGGCATAATTTCGAATAGTTATAAATGAAATGTAAACAATAAACTGGTAACACTGACCCCTCCATGTGATTAGTTATTTACCCTTTTACGTTTGCAGGGATTTGGCAGCACATGTCACTTTAAAGTTTAAAATTTAACTCAGATTCACCTTTACAGCATATCTTGGTATGAGATAGACTTGGAAAACACAAGGAAAAGATGCAAAGTTATTACAGAAGCAGAAAAGGCAACCCAGGAGCACATAAACATGTTCATAAATGTAGTAAGGGCAAGATTACAAAGGACAATTGAATAAACGACCTGTAAGAGACTTTGTGGCATTTTGTTGGGAAAGCAGATGGGTTATACACAAAGGGGCATGATATGAGTTAATCTTGTGGAACAACATTGATACATGAAGTTACTGGGTGACTTCGCACCATGATGCTCATGATCTATGTGCAGCGTTATGGCTCTGTCACATATGTCACTCCAGAGCTTTGTATAATATTGCTCTTTATATAAGTCTCGACTGGGGATGGTGGGGGGTTATATGTAATAAAATCTTACTACGTAAGCTCCAGTGACATAAAATGTACACACTAACTGATCGTATAATTGGATTAAGAACCAGCCACAAGCATCCCCTTTATACCAATCCCAGGTCTTTACGTGCTTTCACTAGCTGTTAAGTCTGAAACCAGGATTGCCGTGTGAAGTAATTCTCCAGCCAGTTTTCAGTTCATAGGAAAGCAAACTACTGATGCGCTTCTACTAACGTGCAAAAATTTGTATGGACAACAGTCTGCTTCCGAAGTGTGTGGGTGTCTGGTGGAATTCGGAATTCTCAGCAGCAACCTGTGAAAGATTAATGGTCTGAAGAGTGATACAGCTGCCAGCATCAGCAATGCAAAGGCCATTTGACATTGGTGGAAGGCAGACAGCCAGGCCATGGCTACCCTTCCATACCTTTACTCTTTTTTGCATTCACATGGGATTTATAGTACCGGAGACAGTTTATTTATTTACTTACTTACTTATCTGTTTATTTTGCTTTTTCAGCAAAGGCATGTATATGTGTGTATCCTGTGTTTTATGTATTGCAATTATTAATTTATACATTTTCACAACTGTCTGAGAATTAGGACAAGTTGTTTTATAAAACCCAGTAAATATTTGGAATTATGTTCCTTGAATTACATTTCCCTGTGCAATTCTAACAGTTAACCAACAAAATGTGACTTCCAGTCTGTGAGGTCTGTCTGACTGCTTCTTCTAATTTAGTGCAATTGTTAATCCATAGAGCAGTACAGAGTTGAATTGTGAACTGAAATTACTAAATTCATATTTAAATAATTCATCTTAATTCCTTCAAAATACTTCAAAAATCACAAAGCTCTAAGGAAAATTAATGACATTAGGGTGAAAAAAATTCAGCTTAAAACTTTTTGATTTAGGAAGCCAGTGAGAAAAAAGAAGCAGAGGTCTCAGATCAGAGAGCGAAGCATAATTAACATCTTCTGAGGAGACAACTGCATTGGTGAAGATGCGGGATTAGAGGAGGATATTGTGACTGAGGAGGACCGTTACCAGGGAGGCTAGGCTGAATCCACACGCTTTCAGATTTAGGCATTAGCACGGAAGTGGATGAGTCACTGCCAGACAGAGAAAAGGTCAAGTGCGAGGCAAACTGGGGTAACATACACTTTGGCACACACACACACACACACACACACACACACACGCGCGCGCGCGCGCACACACATGCACACACACACTCACATGTATGCCCAAATGCTTGCTACCAGTGCAGTTTACTACACATCTTTCTTGAAGAGACAGCTGATGCTGTTTTGACTTTTGGTTCACTCATTTAGCAGAAAAACTAGGATCTTTGTTACTGTCTCCATCACTACCCTCTCTAATCATTTTCTTAGTATGACGTCTTTCTTTAATTACAGTCCCCTGTATCAGTTAACGTGTTAATATAAGCGGATAAATAAAAATAGTGTACTATTATCCTTGTAAGTCGCTTTGGACAAAGGCGTCTGCTAAATAAATAAAACGTAAATAAAAATAGTGAGGCTGGTAAAGGGTTGTGTCAGGGCCACGGTTATTGAAAAGCGAAACGAGATTATGTTCATGTTATTTTTAGTTCATATTGTGTTGCATTTATACCTTTTTAATTTTGTCTTTCGCAGGATGGACCTCAAGGCATCTGTTTTATTTCTCATTTGTTTGATTTCTCATCCTATTCATCCAGTTTATGCCCCTGAATTTAATTTTCTCAGCACCAATTTCTTTCAAAGGGGCTACACCGCACCTCCCTACACAATTACATGTACACAGTGTTCAGCAAAACCATGCGTGTTCTGTCTCTCTTATTTATTGAGTTTATGGGGGGAGTTATTATTTCTCAGACAACATCCGCTCTCTGAACGAAAACCTTCTACAATAAATGGAGATTGGTAGATAAAGCTTCCAGTTATGACAAATAGGTTGTACCTGCTTCTTTGTCAGTTTTAGACCTTTTTAACCTTCATTTTATTATACCACTATTAATATCTTCAGTCTGAAAGGTAAAAGTGTAGCAAAATATTACACTCCTTTCACACTCGAAGGACCCAATTAACTCAACTCACTTAGAAGCCTTTGTTCATTTCTTACCTCACTCTTGAAGCTTCTGCTACTTCATTGTTTGACTTTTCTCTCTCTCCTTCTCTTTTGAACATTGTCTTCCATCCGATTTTGAGGAGGACAGGAGAGGAAAGGTTTGCACAAATGACCGTAATGCAGTGTGAATCCACGGAGTTGGTTTGACATTTGATACGAGACATTTAACATTAACTGTGATATATGTTCTTCATTCCATTTCATTTATTCCACCTTGCTACTGGATTTAAAATGTAATTTTAATCCTCCGTTATAACCTTAATTGTGTTATATATTTTATGCTAAAGTCTTGAAACACTAATAATGCTAATGGTTAATGAGATGATGGTGATGTGATTCGTGTCATTCAACAATTAAATTTTTCTAAAAGCTTAAATTGAATAGATTTCTGTTTATCACAATAACGTATTTTTTAGTATTGGAATTAAATTTATGATTTCACTACTAAATTAAAATTCAAAGAAGCTTTATTGGCATGACTACATATTAGCATTGCCAAAGCAATTGTAAAGTGCTTTGAGGTACATTGTTGTAAAAGGCACTATATAAAAAATAAATTGAATTGATTTGAATTACAGAACAGAGGAACATTGAATGAACATACACATTTTCAACAAACAATCAGTGAAAAAAAGAAAAAATATATATTATAAAAAATACAGTGACGTTACATACAAAAATTTAAGACCAGCACACAGATACAGCCCCCTCCCCAGTTCCTCTCCCTTGTTTATTTTCTCCCTTCGCTTACCACTTTTAATTTATTTACTGTTCTTTTCTCCCTGTTTTTTATCTTCAGTTATTTCCCTGAGTTGACTTTCTCATGCCTTATGGCACACTCTTACACATCTACCTACTGTTGGCTGTTCTCCTTATGGCACACTCTTACACATCTACCTACTGTTGGCTGTTCTCCTTATGGCACACTCTTACACATCTACCTACTGTTGGCTGTTGTCCTAATAACTATTTTGGTTTTGTTTTGTAGGTCTCTGAAATTTGGAAATATTTTTTCAAAAATTTGACAGAAAGTGCATGTAACTAATTGTTTTTGGTTGTGTTCGCAGTGTAACATGAAGTGCTCTTCTGTTTCAATTTTATTTTTTGAGCACCAGGCTACAGAGTCATTCTTCTCTGGGGAACCACATCTGTCAGCGGGTAGTAATTTAACATGACTGCTGCTGGACCTGTTTGTATTTCTTCATGACCTAATAGCCTATCTGGTCTCTCGTTTCCATGGTTACTTTGTGTGAAACTCAAAATTTAAATTTTGTTAATTCACTATAAAACAGTGGTGAGAAGAATGTGTGAGGAAGTAGATTAAGTTTAGTCATGATGTCATCCTTTTAAGGAGTAAAAAACTGCCCATACTTCCTACGTCAACATCGACTGCAACTGAAGGTACATCTTTTCAGGGAGCACCTCATTTGTGACACGCACAAAGTTGAATTATTAGTATTTCAAGACCTTAGCATAAAATATATTGCAATTAAGGTTATAACAGAGGATTAAAATTCATTGTAAGTCGCTTTGGACAAAGGCGTCTGCTAAATGAAATAAACGTACTGCTTTTTTATTCAAATCACTTAGCTCAGGAAAAAAGTCTGTTGTCTTCATATCATAGTATTTTTACAAAGATAGTGATTTATAAAACAACAAAGCAAACAGTGTTATGCTATTTCTCTTGAAAATAGTAGAATAAAAATCTATCTGAAATTTTTAGCTAAGAGAGAGAGTCAGTAATTGTGTTCTGGTCAAAGGTTACACGTGCCATGTTTAGGTGTACTGAAGCAGTGAAGCTTTGGTTCACAGCACTGAAGACCAAACTAAACAATCTAACAAGATATTTGGATCCTCAGCCTCCTTAAATTGGCACTAGGGGACGTATTTAGTGGGAAGCAGCATTGACAGCCTATGGTTAATCTAGTTATCCTAGCCAAAAGACTCGTGTTAATCCAGTGCATGTCATACAAATGACTCGCTTAGCCAAGGAAATCGATAGTAGGAAAGTTACACAACAGTGATGGATGATTATTTTACAAAAGGCATGGGGAGGCAAATGTAGAATTCAGGATGGTGGGAAGATTCTGGGAAGATCCTGGATGAAGGAGAACCAAAGCCAAGTGGAGAAGGCCAGGATGTCAACAGGTGCTCAGGTTGCTGCCAGATCACTGAGCTCTCCTTTTTGTCACCTGAGCTATCAGAAAGAGTTTTGATTTGCATCCAACAGAGAGTGTCGAGAAGCACACGGACAGCCGGGGCTGAGCTGGGCTACGTCAGAACGGGAAGACTGAGGAAAGTGGAACGCAAGTGATGATGAAATATCATCCCAACTCTATGGTTACATACAGCTCCAGCATTTGGTCTGTGTTAGTAATTATCCCCTCAAATAGTTTGTTCACTATATCTGCGTCGCTCTACGTTTCTTACTGTAAATTGAATATTTTTTTATATAAATTGCGTTTATAAATAATGTTGATTATAAATTGCTACCCGCCCAAAGTACTTTATCTTCAGAAACTGAAATTCAAATGGTAGCATTTTCTGTTGTAATCATGACCAGCATTACCTACGGCAGTGATTTAGCAAAAAAAAAAAAAAAAAAAAAAAATCACTGACGTGTTTCAAAAAAACAGTCCTACAGCAACACATTTCTTTCAAAACAAATGAGCCGGTTTTCTTAGGCACAGCACTGTTAAACTGAGCGCACTCGCTGGATAATCAGTTTCCCACTGCCCACTTTCAATCACACACTTGACAACACCTGTACATTTTCACAGTGAATTGATAAACATTGCTTTTGTAATCTGAAAAACAAAGCAAACATTGTGTCAGCAGGTCATAGGGAAGGTTGGACTGTTATGTATTATCCAATCTACTGACGAGTTTAAATATGGACTGAGAGGCTATTCTTCTGCAATACAATGTTCTCGGCCCATAGTTTTTCAGTAATGTATCCATACCCCAAGGATTACTGTCACGACTAATCTACAGGCAGTGACAGTTATGGACCCCAAGGCTGATGTAGCACTTGTAACCAAATAGACAGAATTGGAGTGAGAGAGATGGACAGATTAAGACATAATACACATAATTAGAGCAACCCAGGGGTAATTTTTGCCAAAAACAAACATATACATTCCAGTCTCCTCTGATTAGCTTTTAAATGTGGCACCAGCAGCATCCATTGTGACATCAGCATGTCACTGTAAACGCTGCAATAGAGAATTGGTTCCTCCATCAAAAACCCCGTCTTTCCCGTTCGCATCCTGTCCTCGGGTCCTGCTCTCAGCTGTCCCATGAAACAGGCAAAGTGCCTGTCATTGCCTTGTGATGGCAACAGGAGATGGTGCGCTGTCTGAAGGAATGTGACACCGACTGCAAGAGCAAAGTAGCTAGAGAACGAGAGGATTATTAAAAGTACAGACGTCGGCTGACGAGCTCACAAAGTCACAGCCCACAATTAGTCTCCTGAAATGAGCACATCCTTCCCTTATTCAGCTATTTTTACCGCCATGGCCCTGCTGTGCTCCCACTCCTGTACTTTTCTCACTTCATCCCTCTTCCTTTTGGAGTATGTTTCCCGAACAAGGCGATGCTCAGCTGTCTGTACATCGACAGCCACTGTGCTGTTTACATGTGGCATCGCGTTCAGCCATAGCTACATCTGGAGGTCCCATCGACAGTGCGATTCCAAGTGGCAAAGAAATTCTGCTGCGGGCCATTTCATCAAAGACCAACAAGGAGGGGGCCTAGAGTAGAACCTAGTGATTGATGGTGGCAAGAGCAAGAGAGATGAAAATGGGTGGGAAGAGAGCATAATAATGTGTAGCAGGAAGGAGAGGAGGTCTGAAGACAGGGAGATGTACAGTGAGAGCGTGTCGCAGGCAAAACTGTGCTTTTACAAACCTTTGCACAACAGCATTTGTTTGTTTGTTTGCTTGCTGGCAGTCTCTGACTTCAGAGAAGCATGCAGCATTTTTTATCACAAAGGAGAGCAGGTTGCGATCAAGCAAAAACAAAGAAAACCAAGTATTCTCAAAATAAAAAATTAACACTGACCTGGAAAGGGGAATCTGTAAAAACATTAATATTCAGGAGAAATGTAAGACAAATTCTGAAACAAAATGAAATAGTTAGCAGTCCTTGTGAAATTTCTGAATGTGATGAGAAGGCACATCCAAGCCAGTGTACGCTGGCAGCTCTAGGCACTCTTCTCAAAACCAAAATCTAGTTCATTTGAAGCAGTTAATCAGGGGATTATTCAAAATTTGCAACACAGGCTGACTGCCTTTATTGCCATGCCTTTGTCCGCCTTGAACTTTTGCAAGTGTCTCACTTATTCTCTGCTTCCATTTTGCTCTAATCTCTTCCACCTGTCTGTTTCTGTCTGTCTTTAATAACCACACTTCTCTCCCCCGCTCATGCTTCATACTTTCCCAGTTCCTTCCCTTGACACTTTCTTCCTTCCGGCATATTGTCCCCCCATGCACGCAAACATGTATGCAATTTGCTCCTTATGACTTTGCCTCTGTCAAATGGCATCAAATATAAACCTGGCATTGCAAACAAAAGCAGAAATGTTTGTTGAAGAACCCAGGTGGCTCAGAGTGGGCCCCGCTCAGATGGTGCCGCCTCCAGCCTCTAGGGGCAGTGCTGCTGTGTTCATCTGTTGAACTGAGGGGGGTGTACTATCTCAGTGGGCAGGCTGGGGTAGCGGCAGGCAGGGTGTGTCTGTGTGTGCGTGGTGGGGGGAGGTGTTGAAAGACAGAGTGATAAATAGGTGGGCAGTGATGGCAGCTGAAAAACAGACTGGGGGGGGAGACTGACAGAGGAAAAGAGTGAAAAGGTAAAGGGTCTGGACTGGACAAATAAAGGGATTAATAAAGCGCCCAAAGCGAAAAAAAAAAAGGAGAGAAAAAAATTATGGGATAAAAAGAGGGAGGGAGTGTCAGAGACAAAGAGAAAGAAAGAGGGGGAGAGACAGCACAAGAAGGGCGCTCGTTATGAGAGAGACGGAGAGAGAGAGGGAAAGAGAGAAAGAGGGAGGGAGAGTTAGAGCAAGCCAGCTATCGTGAGTGAAACACTAGTGCTTAGTCCTGCCAGTTTACAGTAACACAGCTGCTGTGGGGACAGGACTGGGTACCGGAGCAGGAGCAACACAGCACACTGAACACAAAAGGAGGACAGCAATAACAGAACAACTCTACTAACTGTGTTTTTCATTTTCACATGAAGATACGTTTTTCAAAATATGACTGTTTTTAAACATCTGCTCTTGAAAAATGGTTGTCTGGTCATGATACATCTGTGAGACTTTCTAAAATTTTATTTTTGCATCCTGTAAGTGGCTGAAATAAAAAAGGACTATTCTTTCATTCAACAGCAAACCTATTAAAGAACATATAACAAAAACAGTCAGGTAATCTGCACTGACTTATTTTTAAAATTATATTTTTTAATCAGGAATACACTTTGGTTTTTATTCGGTTTGTTTAGATTTATGTGTTGTTTTGCCCTGTGGAATCTTAACATAAAATTTTGAAGTTTTATATAACAAAAACTGGACTCAGAGTGCCAATCATCATTTTGTATTTTGAGGAAAAAGTCAGTAATGTGGACAGAGAACAAGAGGATGGCAAAAGCACCCAAGGCTGGGCACAGGGGAAAAACTGGGAAATACTGGTAAATCAGTTCAGTGAAAAGAAAAAAATACAAAAAGGAATAAAATTTATAATACCAAGGACAGCATCCATCAAAAGGGGGGGAAGGCAGGACTTAAGTGATGCAGCTTCTGCATTCTCTCGTGAGAGACTGTATCACCAAATGTGAAATATAAATGCAGGAAACGGGTCTGTCTGCAGCTGGTTGTGGTTGAGACCCAAAGAGCCAGAGCCAGCCCAGGCAGAGCAGTGACACCAGACACTCTCCCTCTGCTATCTCGATATTTTTACTCCAACTTTTGAACTGTGGGATATTGATTATCTGTTTCCTTTTTGTTTTTACAGACACCCCCATTTCCAGTTCGCTCTAAAGTGAAATTTGCGGACATCGTAAAACCAGCGTAAAGTGGGGAAAAAGGGGGAAACATATACAAGCATAATAAGGCCTAAATTATGGTCAAAGTGGAACAATATTTAAATCAGAGGGATTGAAACTAAAAAAAAGAATTTTAAATGACCACCCAGAATATGAAAACAGATTAATTTCTTGGGAATGGATTTTTAAATGAAGGACAAACTGCCTGGATTTGATGAGGTTTGATATTGCAACAAGGATTTTCTCCAGAATGGCAATACAATAAAAGAGAGTTGATCTGTCAAGATCTTGGATTGCCTATTAATTACTCCAGTAGTCATCTCCGCAGGAATGTACAAGCTTTTTAGAACAGCCAGTTTTTGATGACATCACCACCCTGGATTGGCCAGCATGCTCAGGACCTTCCACAGTTTTTTCTCTCAGAAGACCTTTTCAGTTTATTAGCGCAGATCCACTTCATTCTATTGCTGGAAATATGTCCAAATTCTGGATCAATCTGTACTACCTGGTCTTTTGTTATATTCCAAACAGTAATTAATTTTATTGAATGTTTTCTATTAAATATTCTGATTGGCATAAAAATTTAAATTTAATTTTTTTCAAAAGTTGTGTACTACAGCACTGCACTGAACTTTTGACCCATAATTATTTTTCTCTTTATAATGTTGACTGGCTTCGTTTTCCATGTAACAGCAAAAGATTTGACCTTTTTTTAAGTCTGTGATTCCACTGTCTTCAGGTCAGTTTCTAAGTTTTCAAGTAGGGGTCTTGGAAAACCTCAGCATGAATGTGTGGATATCTTTTGTACTCGCGTGTTTGTTATATTCCACCACATTGGCACAAAACGGGAAACAGGATGAGGTGGACAAAAAAGTGACCAATCAGACTGTTGTGCCTTCGGTTGCCCCGGAAGCAACCCTGGCCACCCCAGCAGGGGACACAGAGGACCAGACCATGGGCAGCCGCTGCTCAGGCTACTATGATGTGATGGGACAATGGGACCCACCCTTTAACTGCAACGTGAGCATCTACTTGTTTTGCTGTGGTTCATGTTTTTACCGCTTCTGCTGCCAATTCAAGCAACACCGACTGGACCAGACGGCCTGCTCAAATTACAACACACCTGTTTGGGCTAACACTGGGAAACCAGTGGCGCCCATCACAGAGGTACGGGAGGAGCCAGACTATGACCGCACTCACATGATTGTTTACATCATCTGCGGAGTGGTGGCCATCATGGTGCTGGTGGGCATCTTCATCAAGCTGGGTGTGGAAAAGAGCCAGCAAGGGCAAATAGACATGACCAACTCCAGGTAAGTTCACCTAAAGACAGGGCTAAAACACTGTGGTGATGGGCATAGAGAGCTCAGTTAAAATGGGAACTGCAGTGATTTCAGACTAATGATAGAGGTGTTCAGTCAGCATGAACATGCTTTTAAACTTGATCCTGTCCTTCAGCAACTTTAACACTGTGACCAATTGACATTGGGTTGCTAGTCACTGGCAATATTCCACTTCAGAGGGAAAAGCAGAAGGCTCATTTGTATTCAAGGTGAAAGGATAAACGAAGGAGCTTTCAAGGGATAAATCTATGAATAGGTTTGGAGTAACTTTATTACAGAAGAAGAAGCAGACAGGCACCACAGAAGAAAAAGAATGCAAACCATTATAGATGGATTGACTCATGCTTTGAAATTAACCCCTGACAGCCATTCAAAGATCTCACAGTCCCCCTTAATACACAAATACAATCCACCATCATTAAGCATAATTCACTACAGTACACTAGACTCTATCTTGCTCATCACTTAGCCTGTGCCAGCCTCCGTACAGTACACAAGCTGGGACTGGTGTCATATCGACCTGTGAAACACAAGGATGCCTGCTGGACTCATCCAGGCTGTCGGATGCATCGATTGACAAGGACCCAGACCTGAAGGTTGGCAGAACTCTGAAACACACACTCTGTATTAGCCAATGGCTCCTCAAGGTCAGCATGTTAGAGCACCTGATGCGCTACTTTGGGAATGTTCAAAGGTCATATTGTTCACACTGATGGGAAATGACGCTTTCCCACTTTAAATAAATAGATGCACTTGGGAACAGAATGATTTTATCAAAATATATGTTTATTTGTAGTACAATAATCATGATGACTTAATCTTGCTATTGTGTTCCCAAACTTTTCCTTATCTAAATAATTTACTGTATAACACATTTCTAATGCCATAATTTTTAATTGAAATGTGTGTGGCTGTTCACTGGCATCTGTATTTTCAACTTTGGCAGTTTATAATAAACAGTATTTCAAAACAAATTTACCCCAAGGTGCTTTAGAAGAGTTGCTATACACAGCAATACATAAGTGAGGATAAAGTAAGACAACAATGGAAGAGAAGACCCAAAACTCCACTGTGTGAGGGAAGTATAAAACGTGCTGACATTGTCCATGACAGAATCAAACTGTCTTAGTAAGAACATGAGTATAATTAGTGACATTATGTGGTGCTTCTGTTTATTAAGCAGTTTGATGGCTCAATGGGTAGGCCATTGGGGTTGGATATACAAGTCTTCCGGTTTGAATCTTGATGTTCAATGTACCTTTACAGTACACATCTTCAGTACTTGAAATTATTTCCTTATTTTTGTGATGTCAAATTTGATTGCTTATTGCTGAAGTCTTTACTGCAATTAATTTAATTTTATTATGCATACAGCTGAGTTCGCTGGGCTATACCCTCTGTATTTTTGAATGTCAAAGATACCCTAAAATTCTTGTCAGTTTTCTGTTTTCATAGGTATGAAGTAACAATAGAAGGTATGTGCTGTTTTCATTAATGTCTGTTTGTGCTATGTACCTGTGTGAAAGATTACAGGATTGGCTGGTGTGTTCTCTCACTCTCAGCTGTAGTTAGGAGAATATTTGAGAGTAAAGGTACAGCTAATTTATCTCTCGTGGGTAGAAGGACAGAGGCTAACATTACTTCCTTCTTCACTGTAACTCCACCCCAGTTTTGTACTCCTACCTCACACAACAAGACTTTAGTGGATGTAGTTCATGTTTATCTTGTGAGAAGGGAAAACTGCACCACAGGAATGAGGTGTATGAGGTCCTAGGCTGTAATTAGACACAATTCTTTACTGTGTGGTGGTCCACTGTCCAACTCTGTTTAGATCTGTTTAGAGCACTGACTAAATCACCCCTTTTTTGAGTGATCTACAACTGACTTCAGCGTGTGTGCTACGGTATCTGTTATGGCTCTGCCCGCAGATTGGAGCAATGATTTTTAACTGTATTTTTATTTTAAAAATGTCCTAAGATATACATATCTTAGTGAGTATAGTTTGTAATTCCTGCCATAAGTCACTTCCTTGATAAAGTCATTTGTACAGAATGTGCAACAGTCCAGGGAAGCAAAGGAACAGCTACAATTCTAAAACATGGAATGATGCATAAGCACCACTTAAGTATCAAACATTAATTAATTTCATGCACAATACTGTTATAATGAGCAACCCACCTTGCTATGTGATCTCAGCCTACGTGAAGTGATGGTATTTCACTGTAGTATTTGCTTTGAGAGGTTGATGATTAAGATATTCCTCACAGAATTATAGTCAACCTCCAGTGTCTTTGCGGCTCTTCAGTCAACCAGCTAGTGGCTCAATGGGTAGACCATCAGGCTGTAATGTAAAAGTTACCTGGTTTGAAACCCATGACAGCCAGGTGTGTTCTTGAGAAAGACACCCTGCGCTCACACCCTGGGGGGGCATGCAGCGGGCTGCCCACTGCTCCTCCCAGGGGACGGGCTAAATGCAGAGAAGCAATTTCCTTGTGAGATTAACAAAGTACTGTTAAAATACCAATAATGACCAAGAAGGAGTCAAGCACATTAAAGACAAAGTCACTGCATAGATAGGGTGAAGGGTACAAAACCAACACTCTGGCCACCCCTAGGAGTACAGTTTAGTCTACAGTTAAGAACCAAGCATTGTTCAGCCCAGAAAACTCACAGATCAGGTGTTTCATCCAGATTGTGTGGCTGGACCAGGAAGACACTGATGAAGATGTGAATAAAAAAACCAAGAACAAGTACAGAAGTATTCAGAGTGAACGCCTGAGATGGGAGTAAATGTACACTATAAGAATTTCTGCAGAGGAAGTGCCTGAATAGCACTGTATTCGCAGCATATATTGTAACTGACAGTGGGTTTTCTACCTGGGTCAGGTTTTCTACAGGCCAAAGCTAAGCAAAGTTGGCTGAGCTAAAGTTCTGAGTCCCTTGCTCAGGGAACTAGTCAAAGTGTTGGTTCTACCTCAATGATGACATCGTTGTGTTTATAGCTGCTGCTCTAAGCAGCTGTTTACTGTATATAAACTCTGTATTTTTCCTCCAGAGTGTGATGTCATAAAAACAAACTTCAGGTGTGATTTTGAAAACGTGCTTCCTTTTGTATTCTATAGTTTTTACTTATGCCACTGCAAGAGTGGTGAAAAGTATTTAAATATATTTAACTGAAAATTTAAAAATTTAATTTGACATTTTCAAAGCAGAACATATGCCAATGGATAATTACACCACATAGATGATAAACTACAGCCACATGTTTCTGTAACAGCCATATGTCAGATGTCAGGCATAGACAGTGTGTTGTCTTGCATGATTTGTCCCTTGATGCATGAAATCACAATTTAAAAGCCCTGCTGTCTGTTGGGTGTTGGGGCAGTATTACAACATGGTCACCATCAGTCCTCAGAGTCTAATTCTCTAACGGTTTAAAATGTTCTAATATGGAATAAGAAAAAAAGGTTTAGTTAATGTACCTCATAGACATTTTGCAAAATAAATTTAATTAAGACCACAAGAGAAATATTCCCTGAAGTATTCAGCATGAGGTGTGCATGCAAGCTCTCCAAAACTCTAATGTTTCTTTACACATGATGCTAATTATATGTACTGATTAGTGTTTGTATAACCATTGCTCTGCCAGACATTCTGAATATCCTATGGTGTATTGAAAACCTAATATGATGATATTTTTCTAAAATGTTACTTTGTCCATATTGTAACTGATGATACATAACTGAAAAGATGCTCATACAAACTATCGTATCATCCTACACCACACCAAACACATTTTGATGTTTCTGCTTCTTTCAACTCTGCTGACCTAACATCATCCAATTGAAATAATAGGTTAAAAAAAATTAAGGTAAACAAAGATTGTTGTTGATTAAAATTTAGGACAGAACACCTAAAGGAACAACAGAAAAAATAGAAAGTCTGTACGCTAACTGGCTGATCAATTTAAAAAAATTATTCAATTGTAGATTTGCAGAAACATTAATTCATTTCTTGCATTTATACTCAGCTTTAAACAGCAGTATGGCTGTAAGGTTCCTTAATATCCCCCCTCCCCAACACATACCCCTGGCTTGTCAGTGCACCCTAATAAAACTCTCCCCACTCAGTCCCTGTTCTCTTTGTTCATCGCTAATCAGATGGATCACCTCTAGCCTGCCTTTCCCTGCATGACTGGTTTCCATCCCCCCGCTGCTTCTGCTGGCTCTGTAGCCCCCCCCCCCCCCCCCCACCCCCCCCCCCCCCCCCCCCC
>JABJVR010001675.1:0-18757 GCA_025773905.1 Chitala chitala
TACAGCCTCAGCCCCCTGACAGCACATGAAAATAAAACATACAGCTGTCGTGTTACCCATCCGTACTGGACTAAACCAGGGACCGCCAGCATCACGCTCGGCTGTGAGTACTCTGGTAACAAAATATGCATTTACAGACTATCTTGCATAACTTTAGTTTCTAAATGGTGTTTCTTCAGTGATATAACATTAAGATGAAGATGCCCATAGTTGGTAATCTACTAGTGACAGCAGTGTTTGGTGGTTTATGTTACAGGGAAAGATATATTCAGGGCTATATGACTCCTGTTTATTTTTTCGATTTTTCTTTTCCTGATATATTTTTGAAACATTCATACTTTTACATTTTAAAAAGGTGTATCCAAACAAGATCGCAACATATCATTAAATTATTAACATTTATTAATGAGTTATATATGATTCAACACAAACTGTGACAAAACCCTCTACAAGTGCATGCCTAGAATCACAGGATATCACTGCACTTGTTACCGATGAAGTGCATTATCCTCCCTCTCTGCTTTTCAGACGCGTTTCACATTAGATGGGCTCTGTGTTGTATCTCTGTCCAGTCAGTCATGACCGACTATGCAAAATAACTGTCCGTCTGATTCATAATAATCATCGGCGAATTTGTCAGCCCTAAACTTGGATGACAATGACGATTTTATGTTTTTGACGTTTTTTTAATCAATATTTGTTCGCTTACACATTTACTCACTTCAATAAAATTTTACGAAAACGAGTGCCCAGTTTGGTTATCGTACTGTTTGCGTGGCTTGCGCACATGACTTGCTGATTCAGTACATGACTTGAGAATATCATACGAGTAGCTGCCAGTAGAAAAAAAAGCTAAGTTTAAATCCATCTGGGCATAAAAATTATGAACTTTCGCTTGATTCCACGTGTTTGTTAATTCCATTTGTATTAATCAATTCCGTTAAACCCTCTGTGATTCCGAGAACGTGGATTTCATAGGTCTGTATACATTAATTACAGAATACACTGCATTTCCCTGATGCTGTTGACGTTCCAGCGAGATCCAACACAAAATAAAATTAAAAATTAAATAAAACCAGATATTAATATAATAAACAATCATCCATCTCACACATAATTTTGTGTCATATTTAAACCAAGTTGTTACCAATCTGAATGCAAACAAATAGTGCTAAAGTGATCCTACAGTTAGTCTTGAGAGTTATTTTAAAATTTAATTTTATTTTTGATTTTTTGTAAGTACTTACTGTTTGCGCAAAGGCTACATGTAATGGTAGAGTCTGGAGATGGCTTGACATTCACATCTGAGAAAGCAGCTTTAAAAGGCTAACTACAAGCTTGTTAAAATGAACTCAAGGGAGTTTGCTTGTTTGCCGGTTCTCTTCTGTCAATAGAGACAGCGAGTGGACCAAGCTGCTTCCTGCTTGCTGTGATTAAAGCATGAACGTTCTCACATCTACGGCAAAACATTTAATGTCACACTATATGTATTTAGTCAGCCAAGATAAGTAGCAATTTGTAGGTATTTTATCCGGTTATATGACTGATTTGTACACCCTGGGCTATTTTGCATTTTTTTTTTCAGCCTACACTACCTACTGCGTCTTTTTTCACATCCTCCTCCATTTTTTCCTCATGTTTTACAGTTCATATTCATTCATTCAGATTAGAAAATATGAATGAAAACTTGTCAATGTGTGTAATATTTTTCTGTCAGTCTCAACAGGGCTAAATTGAATTTTGTGTGATAGAGGGAATTTTAAAAAGCAGTGTGTTTATGTTGGCTAGTCCCTTTGACATCTGTTCAAACGGCCTATGCTTTCAAAACGTTTAATGACAAAGTGATTTACTGATTTGATAGCTTGATTAAGTGAGTTCGCTTCAGAAAGTGAAAAAGCAGTGCAGAAAAACTTGCATTACAGTTTTTATTCATACAAAAATAATAAGCACTTTTTTGAAAGGATGGAACCATACTGGCATTCGGTTTCCACTTCCTCTCTGCCTTTCTGCGCAGACAGTCCCAGCTCTGTGACCGTGACGTCCCCCTCAGCTTCTGTGACTAACGGCTTTGTGAGTGTGACAGTGGGGTCCTCCCTTACCCTCACCTGCACTGCCAATGGGAACCCCAGACCTGAGGCAAAGTGGCAGGGGGGAAACATTTCAATGGAACACCAAGGAGAAACTTTAACTATACTCAGCGTACAGAAGGAACATGAGGGGAATTATGTGTGTGTGGTGAGCAACCAGTATGGAGAGAAGAACTCCAGCATCCACCTACAGGTGTCTCTCAGCACCCATACTGGCAAGTACATGCAGGTCCAATTATGCATTGGGTTACACAATTTTCATACCTGTGTGCGCATACCTTTCAAAATATGTCAGACTATGTTTTATTACATTTCACTTTGTAAATATGTGAACAGACACTTAGTTATTCTGTTTTTGAAAGCAAAAGCCCCAATCTGTTATTGTCCATTTATTTCAGTTTCACTTTGTTGCTAAAATGTTACTGTTTGGTTCCATTTAAACTGAGGCATCTGAATCCCGAAGGAGTTTGGTTTTACTCTTAATAACCATAAAGCAGGAGTGTGTAGAACTGACACTTTGCTTTTGTGCAGAGGTCTGAAATATGGCTGTGCTTAAACCAAGTGTCAGATGTGTAAAGGGCTTCAAGAAATGCATGAACAGAGCTGATCAAACCTGTAGGTTAAAGCAGGAACCTCTTACACCTCTGACAGATGGAACCCTGTTCAGGTCACCCAGAATAT
The DNA here is from genome assembly GCA_025773905.1 of Chitala chitala. NCBI lineage: Eukaryota > Metazoa > Chordata > Actinopteri > Osteoglossiformes > Notopteridae > Chitala > Chitala chitala. The sequence continues at coordinate 2,769 of JABJVR010001675.1, forward strand.
GCTAACAGTCATTTGCTTAGACTTCACTGCCCTTTTGGGAGGCTTAACGTTCCTTCAATTCATAAAGACAAATAGACCTTTAAGACTTAAATGGAAGGCAGACAATAACGCACATTATTTTGACAACTTTTCTAGAGCAATTAGATGTAATGACATCCATCCTGGCAGTGATCCTGGCAATCATTATTCTGGTCGTGGTCATCTTGATAATTTGGATAAAAACAAGGCACAGAAAAGCTTCTCGAGGTAAGGTTCATGTCACATGGTGCACCTTGCCATTATACTGTGACCATCACACAATGTGTGTTGATAGTAAATTCTCATGGCTCGTTTTATATCTGTGGTTGACTTAGCAAAAAAAAATCCTCATTGCAGTATGTTGTTCTCATTATATTATTTGCATGCTTGCTAAAATTTAATCTTAACCTCACTCCATATTTATCCACAGGTGACCACCCGCCCAGGTAAGCTTGACCATGATTCTGTGTCTAGAATTTTAGCAACCAACATAATCATACCTCATTCTGGCCATGCAGTTAGCTCACATTAGGGGCTGTTGCTGAATTGATACAGTGAAATGCAGTAATATTTAGAAAAAATATATCATATAGCAACAAATGGAAGTGTATTTCTGAAACATGATAATGATTTTTAGTATTAATGGTAACTTGGGGATTGATATTGGTTATAAGTCTGAGTTAGATGTCTCTATATGTGACTATAAGTAGTTACGTGTATTTCACAAAATTTCAATTTGCGTGTCATGGACCATGAGTCAAACGATGGTCATAGTCTGTCTCCTAAGCAATCGCTGCACGCACGTTTCAGTGACACGATACTTCGTCTGTTGACCACCTTCACTTGAACGTTTCTTCGGGTCCGTTTGTTTGCAAAGCCGCAAGCTGATGTACGCAGCGCTGACGTGCAGAGCATCCGGCGGCTATCAGTTTAACGCTCACATCGATGCCACTGCAGGCAAGAAAGAGTCCTGTGGTTACTGACAGTGAGCAAACAGGGGGTGGGGGTGGCGGCGATGGCTTTGAAAGTGTCACTTATGATGGAAATCACTTGCAGGCTGCCACCAGTGCCACCTACACCAAAGTCGACTTGGCACTTTCACTAAAAGGGGTAACTCGGCGTTTGCAAGAAGGGAGGTTTTCATTCACCTGGTTTGTAAAAACGATGGGCGAAAAAGCAAACAGGCACACGGATAACAGAGCTGCTGCACCATTTCGGGCTGATAAAATGTAATGGGTCTGCGTCATATTCCTCCAGTGTTTTATATTCATTAGAGAAATTTGACTTTAACAGGGTAAAAGCCACTTCGATAAAAGAAACAGCCGTGCTGTTATATATATATAAATATATATATAAACAAACAAGCAAACAAATATAAATATATTATTATTTTTTTTTTTTACCTGTACGTCTGTCTGTCTTTTCTGTCTTAGTGACACTTCCTGCATGGAGACACCTGTTCTGTACCAAGGTATGTCACAGCACTTGGCTGCACTCTTGAGTCATTCTCAGTGGGGAGATGTTCTACAGATGTGCCACTTCATGGCTCTTCATGCAGAATGTATTCTGTATTTTATAAAGTAGTCAAGAATGCACCAAAGCAGAGTGGAACAAGGCACAATCAGAGAAGTCCAGGTGGGTCCATGCATCAGAGAAGGCTGATTTACATTATGGCTAAGGTGAAATCTCCTCTGACTGCCCTCTTCCCCTCTTTTCCATCATAAAGATCTGCAATTAGTGGATGAATCGCAGCTGATTTACGCTGACATCGTTATACCCCAGGCACCCAGGCCTGTGAACACCATCGTAATTAATGTAACGTAACAGTCTGCCACACCGTCCTACATGTCTCTTGTTATGATAATTAGAAAAGCAGGCACCAATCATTTTACTTCTTAGACTTGATAACTAAGTGTGGAATTATCAAATAAGTAGCTTTTTCTATAGTTAAACGTACTTCAGCTCAAGCAAATTAGTTTTGTTATATTGACAAGGTGCCATTAACATCACCTCAACGTTTGAGCAGACCTAATTCACCTGCTCTGTTTCTCCCTGTCTTGACAGTAAGCATGTCAACCACATCATAAAATTCACCCAGATTTTACATGACCTAAATGAGCCATGGCTTTCATTTATATTCTGTGCATACAGTTTATTGGCTGTTCTAGAAAATTCTAAGTAGAACCACCAAACTGTATATAAATGGACCACATAGGGTGGGGTGAAATGGGTTTAAGCTTCTTCTATATTTGCTTTTTTAACTGACAAGGAGACTGATTAGGGTGGAAAATATATAGGCTATATGTACATGTTTGTCTGCATGTATGTATCACAAACAGACAAGAAAAACTAAAAAGTGTTCTGTTTTTGCCTTTCCAGGCAGATCAGTCTATTTACAGTGCAGTTGGAATGAAAAAGCCTCAGTCTGCTAAAAAACAGGAGCAAAAGGAACTGAACAGCATTTACTCTTTAGCCTCTCACCCTCTGTGAGGCTGACCACCTTCTCACCACTGACCAGCATCCGCCCTTCCGTATACTCCTCCACCCCTGACCAGCGTCCCTCCTCCAATCACAATCCTCTGCCTCTGACCAGCATCCCTCCTGCAATCACAGTTCTCCACCTGTGACCAGTGCCCCTCCTCCAATCTCGCTTCTTCATCACTGACCAATGTCCTGTGTTTCGTTATTTTTAATACTTGGTAGTGACCTTTAACTTGTAAAAAAATACTGTATATGGATAATTATTTTCATTTGATGTCAAACGTATTTGCGATGTTGCATATGAAACAACAAAAGATCTATCTATGATGAAAATGGGTCTTTGTTGTGTCAGATTTTTTCAACCTATTACAAATATAATTCTGTGATAATAAATTAAAATTAAGCACACTGAGGAGGCATACAATTATACATTCTCATACAATTATTATGGGAATTTAAAAGCATTCCAAATTTAAAATTGCAGTACCTTTCATAAACACTACACAGTTTCCCAAGCAATTCCCCACATCCTAAAAACTATCCATTGTTGCATCTTAAACCACTTAATTAATATTACGTTGTCATACCACTTCTTATCACTGAATTACCTCTAGCTTTCAAAATGAAAAACTTTCAACATCAGAATGACCCCTCCCCCTCCCTTCTCTGCACCTGTGCATTTTCAGCTTGTAGCTATAGTGATGCAAAATACACAAACACAACCCTGAATCTTGTTCTCTTGAACTTGGTCTTTGCTGGGCTGTAAGTCAATTCCCTCATACGTAACACCGCATAGGCCAAAGCGGACAGCCGCGAAACTACACTGACAAAACCTCCGCGTGGAACAAGTTGTCTAAAAATGCATCTTACAGTTTCGCTCTGCTGCCCATCTTCTCACAACATGAACCACATCAAAGCTCCAAACTTCAGCTATGAGCAACCATTGATGAAACGTGCCGTTTTGCAAAGATGTCAGTTTCCCATTACCTAGTAGAAATCTGTTACCAGTAAAGTTAATGCTTTGTTTTGATGAGTCTTTGCCCTGCTAGATCAGGGAATGATTACTTTTTGATGTATTTGAAACAGTTCACATTATCTAATGTTACGATCTGCTGTTATGCATGATGCTGTAAGAGTAGGCAACCACTGCCAGAGTATGTATTCAGTAAAACATTTAAAAGCTGGCAAACAGATTACATTTCCTCTGCAAATGCAACATATTTGAGAAAAATCCTGATGAAAAATTTGCACCAATTACATGTCTGTTATAGTGAGAACGCTGCATGACTTGCAAATATATCTTCCACAGATCAACAAACTATTTATATTACCTGCTTAGATTAAAAAAACATCTTTAGGTGTTGAAATTAAATAACTTTTTATACATATATATCTTTATTAATCCCAGAGGGAGATTACTTATCTGTATGTAATCCATCCCCTGAGAGGAGCAGTTGGCCGCCAGCTACATGCCACGCCCTTTACAGTTACATAAAGCATTGTAAATACGTGCTTATGCCTGTATGGTGTCGAGTGCACGAACATTGTAATGTTACTGAATACCTGGCCATCTGAATGCAAATGTACGGATACACATGCGTTCAACCCATTAACAATCCAAACCGAAACCCATGGACATCGTACAACTCTATACAGGACTTCTCAGTGCACTTCTGGCAAATGCCAAGACCATTTTGAAAGATGCAAAAGCTGTAAAGAAACAACAATGAACCGAACCATCAGCGGAGATCGCCACTGCTGCAGACGGACAGTCTTAATACGACTTAAATTTGCTATGTATAAGGAATTTTAGTGGATACCATTAAAAATATTTAAACGCTTCTTAGTACAACTGACAGCAAACCATCATAACGCCAGACTGAGCCAACATTCGTGCGCAACCATGTAAGCTTCACTGATGCTCTGAAAACGTGTCGCGCACTTTTATTTTATGTATGATTCAATTTCTGTTCGCATAGCCCCAGTCACTATTAGTTACTAGCAGTTACGATCCGCTGATCATTATACCGCTTTGAAAACGTAACTTTTGATTTCCCCACTGATTCATTTGCATACCCCATCGCAGAACAAAGCACGAATAACAGTAAGCGGTAACCATGTCCATCGTACAATTACTGTTTTTGCACACTTGCAAAATTGACTCTTATTTTCACTTCATTTCTAACTTCTGATCATATATTTTTACAGACTTCCTCATTTTCTCTTGGCTAAAAAAAGGCTATCTTGGCGACTGTAACAATGGAATTTCCTCTTGGGGATGTGTGTATGTTCCCATAAATCGCAGAGCAAGTTATAATTGTTAATTTAGTGTAATTAAGAATTATTTCAAACTAACGATATGTTTCAGGATATTTCAGTTAAATTTCCCATGAGTGTGGTTATATGCAATATATTTGTAATTTACCACTGAATACGTCTTTAAATAGTAATTTTTCGTTTTTATAAAAACTGCTAATAATGAGTTCGAGCTTCTTACGTGCAATTAAGTGCAGACGGATTCAGGGAAGGATCTCAACTAATCGCCCATTTCTGCAATAGTACAAATCTACATTTTATGTACTGTATAATACAAGCAAACTAGCGACATTTATCTACAATGACACAACATCAACAATTTACAAATGTCTTATTCACTTGTGAAACATAACGCCTTTCCCTCTCCAGTAAATGTTGCTGTAGTGACATCAGTTGATTGCAAAACACTGCAATCCTTTTGATGTCGATACAGACGGAGCAGTGATATGGACCATCCGCAACCAGACAGTCGCGGGGGGAGAAGTAGCATCATCTAATACCCCGTTGCAGCTGGACCACTGGCGCTAATGTAACAAGATATTAAATGTCCTGCCTAGTGCTATATGATGACATACGTCGTCCACAGATATATTTTAACTCCGAAGGAAGTTTTACATCTCGATACGCGATTTTCTTTTCAAAAGTATGTGCACTAAAACAAGCGGCAATCAGTCACACAACCAATCAACATTTATTTAGATAGCACTTTATAAGTAAAAGTTGACCAAAGTGCTTTACACATCAGATAAAATAAGACATACAGTAAAAAGTATAAACAATTAACAAAAACTGCATCAAAAGAAGTAAGCACACAATAAAACAGAAGAAAATGGAAAATTAAGAAGCATAGAGAAATGAAACGTCAGCTCATCCCTGGGAACAAAAAGCCACATAAACTGTCAGACAGAAAAAGCCGGCTGATGCTATCTTTAAATTTCCTTAACTACCGAAATTGAAACTCCAGAACACGTTCGCCACGCATCTCTCTGATCCCACATTATCGTGTTTTTTGTTTTGTTTTGTTGGGGGGGGACTTCACGTAACAATATCCCGCGCGCTCCATTCAATATTAGAAGACGCGTGTTACATTCAAATTAGTCCCCGGGAACGGAAGTTGAGTATTTGGGTTCCGGGATGAAATTTAAAAATTGAGGCTGGTAGCATGTTTTTGTGTAAAGAAAATAAACCAAATAAACATTGTGAATGTTGTAAGGCAAATGCTCACGACGTAAATTATAAATTCGAAATAAACCGTTACGTAGCTGAAACAGAAAGAAACGAATTAGTTCGTCGTGAAACAATGCAATGGACACTGGAGAGGAGCTTCAGGAATCGCCCATGATCCACGGAAAGGAGCATCACAGGGCACGAAGCGACAGAACTGGGGTAGGCAGCTGAATTATTTTTTCAGGTACACTGAGAAACATAAAATGCGTTAACACAAATGATTCAAGAAACGATAAAGACTTAAGGGGAGCACGACTGTCGTGGACGCTGGTTATGCTATGCTAACGCGCTAATACCTTTCCCCTGTCGTTTATTTATGCTGTTTACTTCGTGGATTGTTCCTGATCTCTGTTTAGACTTTACCCTGTTTACCGCCCTCTTGCCCCCAAAATGCAGGTGGCATCATTGAAAATATAATACAAACGATCAGTTTCCATATATTTGTACTAGCACACGATCTGCTTTACCTAATCAGACCGACGGAAACGTAAACAGGTCACAATAACTGTTTTTATTCTGGTTTATGTATATACCGTCAATGCACGCAGTGAAAATTCACGATCGTGTTTTCTCGCAGGCTCCGACAAACAGTGGCCAGACACCAAGCACTCCTCTGTCACCGATGGACCCTCTTACCGGCCTCTCCAACTTCGAGTCAGAGATGGAGCCAGACGGCCAGGGCAGCTATTCCCTGTTTCCTGCCTTAGACAACATCCCAAGCCTTTCTGGCACCTCCGAGACACTGGAGACGTAAGGATGAAAAAAAAGCTAGACATTTCATTTATTTGGCGAGTTTTCAAAATCATTTTATATGGGCCCTGATGTGGGTGACCTGTGAACGCCTAGTTAGTGATATACAAGTTACCTCCTGTTGACAAAGCAATAGGACCGTGCAGTAGTGTAATCTTCTAACCCAGGGTGATTCTGCCTTAAAGTAGGATTATGTTAAATGGTGATTGATTCCCCTTTTTAAAAACACCAAGTCCACTTGTACAGTAATGTTTTCATCATTGTCATCATTATATATATGCTCATATATCTTGATTTTAGTGAACCACCAAGTGATGTTGTGGACAAGCCAAACCTAACCTGGCTTGATGCTGCACAGGTTGGTATTGCTCTCTAAATATGTAGGTTAATGTGATTTCCCACATTGTGTGTTTTGTGTTTGTCTTATGAACAGCGGTAAGCATCAAGTTTCTGTTGACCTGTTTTCAGATTGTTCTTGAAGAGGCGGGCCGCCCAATGCACATTAAAGAAATCAAACAGAGGATTATCGACAGAGGACTGGTGCAGTCAAAGTAGGGTGTGACGTACAAAAAAATATTTTTAACTGCTGTCATAGATAATGTGGCCATTCTTGACTTTATGAAGAATACTTTTTTGAGAACTGACTCATATACTAATGTACTATATGTGTAATAATCCATGCTTAAAGGAAAAAAAAAAAGTTTTAAATTTTGAAACAAGCAAAAAGTATGGGAAATGTGTCACAGGTATTTACTGCCAACTCTTGTGTGTCATATTTTATCTGCAGTGCCAAGTCAAGTTTGGAAGCTGTGATGTACCGTGAGGTAAGATTTGGCAGCAGCGTAGTTCAGTGTACTGCTAACGGTACATCTAGTATAACACTGATGGCCAATTACAAGTTGGTATGCAGTTAACAATGTTTCTTGTCATATTTGTACTTTTTCATGTAGTCAATGTGTAAAACAACATAAAGTTTTTTTTTTTTTTTTCCCCACCCCCACCCACAAACCTTTTTGTTTTTTAAAGTTTTCCTCCGTTTGCTTGATGTGTACTCATTTAATTCATTTCATGCTTTTTTTTTGTTGCTCAGTTATTCAGGAGATCAGATGAAACGCTTTAGGACAGCAGAGGGAAAGTGAGCACCAGTGTTTTTGGGACAGTACTACAAGTTTAGAAACCTTCTGTGCAGCCAGGGGGTGGCCGGAGTTGGGCCAGAGGGCCCAGCCCAGGTTGTGAAAGGTCACACTTATTCAGGTGCTTGCAGTACACTACAGCCTGGAGAGGTTTAGGTGTCAAGATGCTTATGTATTAAGTAAAGGCTCAAATGGAGGAAAAACATATAGCACCCTGTGGGCCTTGGGAACCTGCCTTAGGGGGGAGCTGGGAGATTCCTGTCATCAGCCCTCGGCTTCAGTGTCACACTATATTACAGACCCAGAAAGGGAGCAGGCGCTTCAAGAGGATTGAGAACAGAAATGGAGTCTTTGCTCTGTTGGTAAGTTCCTACCCAGAGGACTGTGTCAGGCAGAATGCTGGTGGCTTACTGGAGGAAGATGAATGAGATCTGGTGGGAGACATGCGCTCTGCTCATGGTGTGTGTAAGAAGTGTCAGGCAGCAGAGTAGGAGGGAAAGAAGAAAACCTTAGGTTTGACTTTAGCATATGGTCAGGGTTATCGTCATTTACGTGTTTAGTGAGAGTGATGAATTAAAAGCATAGTTTGCATTTTATTTTTTTCTGCCATGTTTGTTTAATTTATATTTGTTTCTCATCAGTTCATAACAAATTATATCAGTAATATGTGTAGTGACAGGCCTGTGCAATTGGCCTGTCTTACACGTGACTTTCCCTCCACAGACAGATGATGAGAGGCAGCAGGCCCTGCGTGCCTTCACGGGCCAGGCCTTCCTCAGCTCTCCAGCCCAGGCCTCCAGCTCAGGCGCTGCGCTCGGCGCCTTCCCTTCCCCGCCAGGCCTCGCCGAACCCAGGCCCAAAGTCAGGAAGGTCCAGCGCAAGAACCAGAATGAGAAGTACCGGCTCAAGTACCTGCGGCTGCGCAGGGCCGCTCGAGAAATGATATTTGTACGTGCACACCGGCGGGGCGCGGCCTGCAGCGTGCCATTTGCACGTCCGCATCCTTATCAGGACAAAGATGTACAGTCGCACACAGCTGCACAAAACGCGAGCACTCTGCCCTGTTGTTATGCAAATATAGATTTAAACAGACAAGTGGTCGTGTGAGCGAGTGGCGTTTTGTGCAGCTAAACTAGAGCTGTGGCTTCCTGTCAACTTTTACCTACAGGAGAACGCCGCACTCTGCGATGAAGTAGCCCATTTGGAGGAGAAGTTTGTGAGAGCGAAAGAGGAGAGGAGGTACGCTCTCACTCTCTCTGTGGTGAACCAAGTTTCTTCCTGAGATTAGAACTCCTATTCTAATGGTGCAGAACTTCATTTTTAAAACGAGTGATAGCTCCGTGTCGAAAATGATGAAATGTTAAAGTGTATATTTTTTTGGGGGGGGGGGGGGAAATAAATGGAACGCTTAAGTTCACACAGATACTGCAAGCAGAAAATGAGAGGTAAATTTAAAAATAAAGACCAGGACAAATGAGCTGGGAGGTGACCTGATTATGGACTGCCTATAAAAATAAGAAAATCTATTTAGACAGTCGGTATCACTGCAACATTTACTGTCATTGTTTGGGTGGGACACATGTTTTACAACTTTACAGTGATATATTAGAGTAGCGTTATGGGAAATGCGTCTGCTGACATGTACGGTTTACAAATTGGGAAATTACGTTCTTGTTTTAGGTATGAATTTGTAATTACTTCCTCTTTTCAAGGTCATTGACTTATTAATGTATTGAACAAATCTTTTATTTAAAATAAATAGCCCTTTTTATAATAACCAGTTTACTAGTATGTAATATTGCAAGTCATTTTATAGATGACGTGCACCGTCTGTTAATGCTGACTGTTTGAGCACGACAGTCTTTTGTGACGTGGGCAAAATTAGTAAAACATGTTGAACCCTCTATAACCTTTGTATTTAGATGTGTTTTAAGTATTTTAGTACTCTGTTTGAATTTAGAGGCTGTAGATCTAGGTTACTGTGTAACTTGGGTCTCCGTAGTGGGATTTCGTTATTTATACTGTAAAATAATTTTAACTGTTGCTAATGCCATGTTCGCATTTAAACAAATTGCAGGGTGATGTCGGGGCATGTCGGCTCAGGGAAAGGAGATGCTTAACTTGGGGTATTGAAATAGAACTCCCCTACAGAATGACACGGTTGCACATGATAGCGTGCGGAAATGGAGTTGGCTGCATTTCTTGCACGTAACGAAACATCTGCTTCTTGCAGATGTGTCCCTAACTCCTCTGCTGTGCCAGTTGTGGTGTTAGTTGTTTAATAAAACTTGCATTTGGGTTAAGTAAAAACAGCCACCAACAACTATATTAGTTGAACAGCACTCACCGACCAACCTATTGTAACGAAAACAGCCATGCAGCTGTACACGATAATGATTCAATATGGAGTTTGCATTATAATTATCTTCTGTTTATTCATTAAGTGGTGGAGAGTGGCATTGTTTTGTTTTCATACCCCTGCTAAATTTAGATTAAATGTGGATAGAGCCTGAAGTTCACTTTCGTTTCTGACTTACAACGTGGCTTGCCCTTTTTCTATTTAGACCGAACAGCCAGCACCATGTCAGTGTGCCAGTTGTAGTGTTGTTTTCTTAAATAATTCAGAGGCATAAACTCATTAAATTTGTATAATAAAACAAAAAATACAACATAAGATCAGCAGTTAAGTCGCTTGTCTGCTCTGCTTCTGTCTTTGCACCCCTTCTCTTGCAGAATATTGCTTATTCCTAATAAACTAATGCTGTTAAAACGCGTTTTGAATTAAAGATAAAAAAATATACCATCTTTACCCAAATTAAACCCACCGCTTTCACTTCAGAAGCAGAAACCAACCACATTGCTGTGACATTGAGGGCAGAATTTAATCCTGCTCCTGAGCAGGGCTGCTATGGCCCTGATTCCTGTTCTGGGGTGTGCGTACCCCTAACCGGCCCCGCATTGCATGCAGATATGAACCTGGCGTAAGAGATGTATCTGCTGTCCCGTGCCTGTGACAGGTTCTTGCTGAAGACGCTGCTGCAGTACCAGAGTCTGCCAGAGGGGGAGCTGCTCTCTGCCCCTAGCGCTGGCTCCTACGCCTCAGCTGGTCTCGTGCCTGGTGCGGCTGGAGGTCCCCACCTGGCAGGGGGTCACTGTTCGGGTACCGCCACCGCCGGGGCTGATGAGATGCTGCCGAAAAAGCCCAAGAAGGAACGCAAGGAGCGAATCCGAGAGAACGGAAGAGAGGATGGTAGGTATGCCTGTAGCCATGTAGGGGATTCAGTCCCATAAATAGAGTTCAGGGATCTTTATGGTCACTTATTCTGAGAAACAGGATTGGCAGATCATGCACTTTCTTGCTGTTGTCACAGTAAGACCTTTTCGTGTACTCAAGGCTGATTGAAACGCAGGCAAAGTTAGGACTCTCCTATGAAAATTACTTTAACTTTTCTCACATTTGAAAACTGTCAGCTCTTGCTAGTTTGGTCACAAAGATGTTTTTTTTTTTTTTGTGAACTTGTCTTGTCTTTAACATATTAATTCCTGAATGGTTGCTTAACTTGAGAAGTGAAGATGAATGTCACAGCATCCATGCTTAGATTTAGAATTATCTTGAAGTGTATAAGTTGAGTTCTTGCTCTTCTTGAAGTTTTAGATCTCTCAAGCTCTGCCCCTTGTTTTGCAGTTATGAAAAAGGTGTCGAAGAAAAGGAAAGTGATGGAAGGCGGGGCTCGCCGGCTGGTCCAGCCAATCCCCTTAGATTCCTCTGGGCGTCCTGTCTTTCCTATAGTACTGGGCGGCCTGACCGTGTACAGCCTGGGGGAGGTCAGTGTCCAGTTGGTCAAGCGAAACCGATAACGTTCACCTCTGCCTTATTTTGGGGGAAGATTATTATAATTTTTAAAATTATTATTATTATTCATGGAGCTGTATGTGTAGATTCTGCATTTTATTTTGAGGGGTTTCTATGAAAAACACTGAATTTATATAATATAAAATTAACAAAAAGCGTGTGTTGGTGAGCACTATGAACACTGTCTGTACTGTGGATGTGTGTGGGGCCGCAGATTATCACAGACAGGCTGCTGTTCCACGATGAGAACGCCATCTACCCGGTGGGCTTCTGCAGCACACGCGTGTTCGCCAGCATGAAGAGTCCGGAGCAGCAGTGCCTCTACACGTGCCAGATAAAGGACGGGGGCACCGGCCCGCAAGTATGCACGCGAAGACTCGCGCACGTGCACACGGCTTTGTTAGTTTTTCAGTCTTGTTTAGAAGAGTCCACAGTTTTACAAGAATTTATATATTTTTTTTTTCCCCCCCAAAGTTTTATTTATTTATTTTTTCTTCAGTTCATTTCATTTCATGGACAGTTTCTTAGAACAAACACACACGCATGCACGTGCTTTGATTGTGGAAGAAACGCAAATTGCTGTGTTTTCAGTTTGAAATTGTTCCAGAGGAGGACCCCCAGAATGCCATCGTAGGGTCCTCAGCTCTAACCTGCCACACCAACCTTCTGAAGGCCATCACGGCTTTGAGGTACCCACACACTCCAGACCTGACAGTATGTGTATGTGAAAAGCAGAACGGCCGCTTCTGGTGACGTGCTGTTACTGAGCATACCGGCAATGTTCTCGTACAATCAGGTTTCTGTTTTGAGGTTTGTACACTGGTACACCTCAAGTTATTAGAAATGCTGCCATGACCAGTTACACTGGAGGGAATTTCGAAAACCACTTTTCTTATGCAGCACTGTTCAGTGTGGTGCCATAAAGTGAAACAAGTTTGTGAAACAACAATACCTTTCTCTTCCAGGGGTAAGTCTCTAGCACATGTAGTTCCATCAGGGGCAGATTTTTTTGGCTACTCCCACCACACCATCCAGAACCTCATTCAGAGCTGCCCGGGGGCCCGGAAGTGTGTAAAGTAAGTATCCCGCCTGTCAGTGCGACTCGGGTCCTGTGTTTGTGAGATCTAAAGGCACAATATGCGGTGAGCAAGGCAGATTCTTTCCATTACTCCAGTTACCAGTGGGTACGCTTTGAAGTGTGTCGCCCCGGTGATGGCCAGGTGCCGCACGGCCTGTCGGAGGACGACGCGTCTGTAAACTTCGAGGCGTTCCAGAGGCAGCTGGGTCGAGAGGACGAGTCCGCGGCTGAGCACGGCATGGCAGGTGAGGTGGCGTGGTGTCTGTCCCGCCCCTCATTTGGGGGCCTGGGAGCTGATTTATAAAGGGTTTGTGTAAATGAAAAAGATGGGGAACCTTTGTACGCACATTTATAAAGATTTTATAAATTCTGTAGTCAAGAGGAAGTTTCCTGAGGCAGGATGGTAGGCAGATAGGTATGTGGGGTGCAAACCAAGTAGCTACACAGGGCATTGTACAACTTCACAAAGAGAACATGTGTGCAAGTGTCATAGAACTCTTTGTAGTAACGCATCTGATGTTCACCCTCACCACTGGCAAAGTTCAGTGGTGGTTTGTACAGATGCTGGGATTGCACTGAACCTGTTTGTTTAGAGGCTGTTTTTAGAATGGTGATGCATCATAGAGATTACATAAAAGCAAATACAGCTTCTAAAAAAACCTCAACATCTCGAGGTATGAAACCCCATGACACTTTGTACCAGTACTGGAGCTGCGTCATTCTTCATGCATAATGTTCAGACACACGTTGCTTAAGCACCTATCAGTGCAAAAAGTGCAAGTGATGACCTTTACTGAATTGGGCATTTGCGTAATAAATTCATGTGAGTGATTTTGATGTGTGCCTGAATATTAAATTGAGGTGCAAATTAATGGCTTTTGTTCAATAACTGTGGCAATGAGTTGGATTGTCATTAAAGACGCCTTTCCAACACGCTTTAGTGACGTGTGAGAAAGGGCCCTGTCTGCCCTTCTGTGCTGGTAGCCACATTGTCCCTGCGACTCACTAACGTGCTGCGTTTGGTTTACGGTGCACAGTGAGGCTCTGTTCGGCTGCGGATGCCCTGCCCATGACCAGCCCCAGCCTTGCGGCAAAGAGAGGTGACGGGGACGGCTTCAGTACCTACAGGATCCAGTCACCGGGTGGGTGTTCAGTTCCTTTTCGACTCGTTCGTAAAACACAGCCTGAATCTTATTCGTGTTGTCCTGACTCTGATTGCACTGTGCCTCCTACACTAATTGGTGCTTTCCACCCTGATTACATTATGCCCTTTTCCACAGGTCGGCCTTCGCAAGCCCCCCTCTCCTCACACCCCCGGCTCCTCCCTCCTCCAGGCCTACAGTCTGCAGCCTCCCACTTCAGCAGCCCCTAAAACTCATTCATTTTCCTTACAAAGGAATGCCAGAATCATGATATCCCAGGAGTACAAAATCATGGATTTTATTTTTCGAAGGGGGTGGAAGGTGAGAGCTATCCTGCCATTGTAGATCACTACTTCCTTATCCAGTATAGTGCTCTTCTCATTGGTGGAGAACTGTTTTCCCCCTTATGGATGAAGACTAAGAGAGGTTGAACTTCACTTTGAAAGGAGGAATGAGTAGGGAAATAGTGCCACCTGCTGGCCAACAATGCCTGTAAATTTTTATTGCCGATTGTAAACCCTGTGCTGGAAGGAAATAAATTGATGAAAACAAGACCGATATATGTACAGACCATTTTGTACACCACACAGGAAAAAGTCATTGTGAATTACTTATTTACATTATCAAAAATAAAGAGGCACTATGGCCCCTATAAAGGTTGTCCTTTATCTTTCTATTAAAGAAGTATCTTTAATGCAAATATTTTCATTGATATATTTGAATCCTGATCAGAAATTCCACATGAGATTTTTTATATATAAAGGGATATTACCAGTTAACTTGCTAAATGCTGAATAGTAAGTTCAACTAAGTTGACCAAAGCAATCAGCTAAAAATTAAATGAATTTACCAACTTGAACTGATGGTTTCATAATTTGCTATAAGAAATCTTGAGTTGTCCAAACCCATAAACTAACAGAGTGGGGTGGGGGGGATGTAAAAAGCAGTCGCCCAAAAAGAATTCTGTATGGGATCATTTTGGTCGACATCACTATGTTGATCAAAAGAATTTTCTACAATTTGCACCCTTAATTAAAAACATTAAAACAGCCCATGTTACCAGAAAGTGATTGTGTGCCATTCTCAAGGTAAGGGTCCTCCGACCCTCCTCACAGCTTCTCTGTGTGCCCCAGCCGCCACTTAACACCATCTTCCCACCAGTCCCGCTGCGGCCAGCGGTTTGATATGAAGGGGGGTGCGGGCAGCACCCTGTCTGTGCTGTAGACCAGACAGCTCTTCAGGTCGCAGGGCCAGTCCCTCCAGGCATAGCGCACAGCCGACACCATGTCTGCACAGGCGTCGGTGCACAGCTGAACGTAGTTTCTGCCCCAGTGCATTATGGGCGCTAGGAGCCAGCTTGAATGCGACCAGCATCGCTCCACTTGGTCAGAGCAGCAAATCTGAACAAAGTAAAAAGAACTGAAGGAAAACAGAACCCAATTCCAGTGTTTTCAATTACTTCAGTTTAAAACGAGTACTGAGAAAGATCAGGCTTACTTCATAAAGAGTTTCATTCAGGGATGCGTTAAAGAAGATGGGCTGGTTATAGGTGATGTTGATGTTGCCGTCTTTGAGCAGCAGAATCGTGTCCGGAAACGGGCCCTGGAAGGAGATGCCCTTTTCTCCATAGGCCACGGCCCGTGCCCCCAACGTCAGTCTGAAAGCCACGTCCTGTTTGTAGCGCGGGTGGATGCTGCGGCGAGAATGGGGCACTTTCACACACTCGCAGCAGACGGACAGGCGTGTTAACAGTCCAGAGCTCACAGTGCAGGTAGGACAGACACCAAGCCTAGTGCCAACCTTACAAGGAAGTCCACAAGTTTCTAGAGTCCAGTTAAGAATACTAGCACACACACACACACACACACACACACACATATATCTTTCATAGCTTGCAATAATAAAAAGAAAAAAAAAAAAAAAAAAAAATCTCCAGTAAACCCTAAACCACACACAGTTCCCACCATGTTGACTTTCTCCCCCAAACTTAC
>JABJVR010001676.1:0-18756 GCA_025773905.1 Chitala chitala
CTCCGCATATCAGGTTGTCTTCCTCCTTGTGGGTTTAACATCAAAGTTTTAGGACCATAACGGTTTTGTTGCCTGCCCCCCCCCCCCCAACCCCCACCCCCATTGCTTAATTATTCAGCTTCCATGTACAAAAATGCCTTACAGTGTTTGTTGTAAAGGCTAATACTTATACACCACTGCAGAATAAGTTTGGAAAAAGTACACGCAATGTGGCAAAATTATTCCATATTGAAAGGTCTTTGCAAACAGATCATACATAATCACAGACTAAAATGTACGCCACAGTGTAAAGTATCATAGAACAATAGCACTTGTGTCCTAAGACAAGGGACTTATTTTCAAGATGGTGTATTCAAGTGTGCATGAAAGCGTCACGGAAACGAATGACCTTTCACGTGAAGACCTCAGGGCCCACTCTAAATGACAAATCCCACGGTGGCACTCGGTGACAGTTCGAGGATCGTGCTCACATGTCCCTCAGGGTACCTAGGACACCTGTGAGATTGACAGTGCGTGACTGATGCCCCCCCCCACCACATACGCCCCCACAGTCTGGCTGGAACATAGAATCCAATAAAGCAGAGATAGAGCTGACATTATAGCTGTGAAGGAAGAGATGCGGACATGACGGTGAGGGGGCTTTGGGAAAAATGAGAAAAACGAAGGTGTGTGTGAAATGGCTGGAACAGTGTGTAACTCTGGCTCATGGCTTCATGCACCCACCCACAGAGGAACTAATTGTTTGAGCTGGGAAGAGTAAATGTAGCTAAATAAAATGACAGAGGGGTGTGAACCATCGTGGATTTTTTGATTGGCGGTTATTAAACATGCCAATAAAAAAAGAAGGGTGCGTTTTTCTTACTAATACAAAACCCTGGGATGGGTTGGCACCCTGCCCAGGGCATACCCTGCCTTGTGCCCTAGGCTGCATGGGTAGGCTCCATGCAGACCACCCCGCAACCCTGCAATGGATAAGCGGTTGGACAACGGGTGGATGGATGGACACAAAACCTCAACAGTATAAAAATCCCTGAAAAGTACACCTGGACGTAAAGCCTGGACTTTTCGAAAGGGCTCTTCATCCAGTTCTTGCATCGCAACACAAGGTCATAACATGTTTCACTTAATTTCCTCCTTGAATTTTTATGCCTTTTATTTAAAATTAATTTACCCACTTTTATTTCCATAACATGTTTAAAAGCAGTAAAAAACTGACCAAAGTGGTTCACAATAAAATTGCGTACCATAAGTGTGTAAACACAAAAATGACAAAAAAGCATTATACAAAATACAGTAGTGTTATTTTAAACGGGAGTCACCACACCTACAAAGCAGATTGCCCAGCCACAGAGCAGAGACTGGACTAAACGCAGGAGATTCCACTTGATAAAATTCATTTTTGAACTGAATTCAAATTACCACAGACACAGGCTACTGCATGGCTCTAAGTGAGCATGAAAAAACTTCACATTACTGCT
This sequence comes from Chitala chitala, assembly GCA_025773905.1. Classification (NCBI taxonomy): domain Eukaryota; kingdom Metazoa; phylum Chordata; class Actinopteri; order Osteoglossiformes; family Notopteridae; genus Chitala; species Chitala chitala. The sequence goes on from JABJVR010001676.1 coordinate 1,479, forward strand.
GAGATGTGATTTATGAATCAATGGTAACATCAACGTGTGAAATAGCTCTGATTATATAAAGACACCAGCTAATTCTGACCAGACGCTCCTGATTGAGCGGCAAGTTCTAATTTAAAAACATCAGCAAGATTATTCTTCCTTTGCAAAGTGACTTTCCTATGTAATGTGGAGCCACTGCAAGTCGCTATAGTGCAAAAGCCACTCAGCGTCCTGATTGCAGTCTCCTTGTAAACCCACGGTGTGCACGAATCTCCGGTGCTTTCAAGTGGGGTGGATGCAAGCGTTTTTCCTAATGAATAAATTATTTAACAGTGTGTCATGTAGTGCATGACAAACTACCATAACGCTGCAGGATTGAACTGAGGAGTCAACTTTTCTCTCTGTGACATTCAGGGGTACAGGCAGCACAATACTGAATATCTAAAGGGCTCAAAGTTTCTCACTTGAAGCTTGGGAGATCACAGGGTTTGAAATAATGCAGGTCAGCAGAAACAAGCCAGAATCCTCAACCCCTTCAGTGTTGTGTTATGAACAGAGACTTTGGGTTTGAGTAATTACACTGGCTGCCTGGTGTCTTTTCAGCACTAATTGTGATCCCATTTTTTACACTTTGAGAGACCGCTGTGACAGCAGTGTAAATCAAATCAGACTTCCAGTTCTGCTCCTTTATTGAATAAAGTACAATTCCATACCATGTGACGGTAGCGTGACAAATGGCATAATCATTTTCTCTGCAAACTCTAGTGAATGCATAAGTGCAAGACTTGTTTCTCAATTTTTAAAAGTCAATCTTTTTCAGCAAATCGCTGTTTCGTCACCAATGATTTGAAATCTAAAAAAAGAAACACAAGGGCCGCTTGGTCCCAAATCAGCATGAACAGGCAGTCGCCTGGTTTTATTTAGCCTCTATAGGAAAATAATTATGTGAAATAAAAATCGGCATGTTCTCATTGGTTATTTCTCTGATTATAATGGAGGCGACAATCTCGACAGCTGAGTAGGTATCAGTGTATTGTACAGAGCACACACACACACACACACACACACACACACGCACAAACAAAAGTTGAGACTCAGCGGGTCTTCAGAACAGCCCATCTCTGGACAGTGAAAGTGTGTTCCCTGACAAGCCTGATCAATAATCCGGTCCGCGAACAAACCGAGAACCAGTTTAACGTGTTCTGTGTTTTCTCATTACACGGCTACAGAAACAGGTCGCCGTGTTAATAAAGACCGAACCCCCTTTACATCCTTATCTCCCTCTTCTCCTCCCACAGAGATAAATAAACTTTAATGATCTCCTCCAAATGATCTGTCTCTTACTTCAGCTTTGCACTACTTCGGCTTGTTATAAAACCTTCGTAGAAACCAGAACAAATTTCCTATGGGACGCTTATATATGTTTTTCTTAATCTGTATGGGAGACAATACTATTGTACAAATGGATGATGCTAAGAAACTTGACGTATCTAATTATTTATCCAGCACTATTAGGTGGTAATGTTTTAGGTATAATAGAAATGTACAGCAAAAAGAAAGAAAGGAAGAAAGAAAAATGCTATCTGCTTAATGAGAAAAACAAGCAACAGGACCAAAAAAACGGAATCGCGTCCGACCGACAGCAGTTAGGTTACTTGTCATCATGCAGCAATGAGAATTTTCGTAGCCTCATTCTCATGCTGCCAGGTTGTCCGCCGGTGACACGGGGAGTGAGTAACGCTTCATCGGCCGGTCAGAATTGCAAACGGAATGAACTTTTGTGAAGGACGTCGGTGGGATGACTTGTAAGCTCGTAAGCAAAGACGTGACTCACTTTCCTTTATTGGCTCTGTGAGGCAGAGAGAGAGAGAGAGAGAGAGAGAGAGAGAGAGAGAGAGAGTGAATCAGAGATGACCAGAGTCAAGCAGCTCTGAACTCCCTGGGAGCCACGGTGCTTTGTGGTTACGACAGCACAGAAACGAGAACTGTGTTGAATGCAAAAAAGGCCAAAATTCAGACACTGATATGCAAGCTTCATCACTGCCTCCTGCTTGGCCCTCCTCATCCTCACACATCACAGCAAACCGTTTGTGAGGGTTCTACCAAAACATTCAAATATCATTGTAGGAACATTCCTACAACGTTATTTGAACGTTTTGTGTTTGATGGGGAGGACTTCGGCCCCATGTTCTCCAGCGTCATCTTCTCATTGAGCCCCTCCTCCACATTCCTCCATCGACGCTGTTGTGTAAACAGAACATTTATTGGTCCATTACTTCCTAAAATGGAACCCAGCTCTGAAAACTCTGGAGTTTACACTCGTGATTAAGGAGCAAGTACTGGCAGAGACCCCATTTGACTCATAATGACCCTTCCATCTTAATAATGTTAGCCATCAAAATATTTACTCAGGCGTTCAACCTCATTCTTACCCATGACCACCCCCGCTCTTTTGGGCCCCTAGAGATCTTTGTTTGTTATACTTCTTGAAGTCCAGAAAATTATCTGGGGGGGGGGGTTGCTTCCAATGGCAGTGGTGCCTTGCCTAAATCCTGCCTTCCTTTTCCCTTTACCAACCAAACCATGATCATAAAATTGCATTGAGCTACATTATGTAATCCGTCCAGAAATATCCTGAATACTAAGCGGTCAACGTTCATCTAATTTTCCTTATTGTGCAAGCAAGTGCGTGTTTGGTATGATTCTGCGTTTCTCCCTTTTACATGGGTTTAAAATTTAAAAATCTTCCTTTAAACAAGCTAACCTAATTCAGTGCTGGAACAAAAGGCTTGTGCTCTATAGGAAATCACCAAGCATCCGGCAGAGCTCACACTCTGCTGACTAACACATCCTCACTGAGCCCCCTCAGTGAGCATTTCCACGTTCTCGTTGGACCACTTAGGGAAGCGAGACTAATCACCGCCAGGCCCATCCTGCAAGCTGTCCTCCATGCTCATTGTGTTTCTACCATTCTCTTAACATTTCTGTAAGATCTACAGCAAGAACTGCCTTTTTAAACTCTGCAGGTAAAGTTGAAAAGTTTCAAGCGCATATCCAAAAAAAAAAATTCACAGCTCCTGTTTGCATGCGCAGTTAGTGTGGCAGCTGGTAAGTAAGTCATCAGAGTAGAAATCAATCTTTTCAAAGTTTCCAGAGAGAAGTTACTCATCAATTAAACATAGGTGGTGATTACCATTCGCCTATTTCTGTATTGCACAAAAACGCAATTACAACGATGTTTGCGGTTTTGTGTGTTTCTGTATGTTGGCTTTAATTACTTGTATTAAAATGTCAGTGAGGAAGACAGAAGGAGGCTTGTGTTCACGTCAGTCCTACAGTGACGATGTAGGATGAATATTTTAGTGACACGGCTATTTATACTACCGTGCGGGGTGGTGGTACAGCCCGGTGAAACACTATTTCAATGCAGAGAGACCTGGTGGAGACAGGCTTGACGGAAGCCACGATGCCTCTCTGAAAGGCGGCTGTTAGTTCTGGAAATCAACTGCAGCGTTGCATAAGAAACCAAACCCTGAGCTGTGCAACTGTAACGAGCACGTGGAAAACTTTTGTCATCGTGTTCTTACCAGTTCAATGAAGAAAAAAATTAAACACGTCACAGTTATTCGTTTTAAATTTGACAACAAACTAGCGCGGTGACCTGGTGGTGGGCGTTGAGTACATTTTTGCTCCTTCTGGTAGGCAATAGGGCCCTAGCTCAGCTTCCTCACGACAAACCGTGCCCGGCAAACATCCTGTTCATTTATGTATGCCAAAATAATCCAATTGTTTCCTCCACGTAACAGCTGGTCTGGACTGCAGAACGCTGGTATTGCTTCACTTTACTTCAGCCTCTGGAGAACATTTACAGTTTACTACAGTTAATCGTTTTCTTTTAATGATCATAAATTGTGGCTATCAGCCCCGCACTGTTGTGATAGACAGAAAAAATATTTAACGGCATAACATTAAGAAACAGACGGGCTGTGGCTATGCTATCTTTCAGCCTGCCTTTGCACAGCTGCATCAGGGGTCATGACCTTCATCTCCACGCTTTAAACGGTGGAGCCCCAGGAGGTTGGTCCCCTGGGGCAGCAGCACCGTGAGCCTCTAGCCAGGGGTGGAATCATCTTCCCAGGGTGCCTTGGGTTTCCGAGGTTACCTTCCAAGGTGTCCGCATTATTCACATGCGACAACACGGGAGGCCGTGCCGATGCCTCGGGACAACCGAAAACGTATTTGGATAAACTAGCATGAGACGTGCCTGAAGCCCTGCGGTGCGGACATCTACGTATCAGTCTGGCTGCTCGCCAGGAGGCCGCGCCTGTCGAGGGCGTGGCGTTCGGCTCCCTGCCAGACCAGATACATTTCAGAGGCTCAGCGGCGAGCGACGCCGCCACGGACGAGCGGTGTGGAAAGCAGGCACCATGTCGGCCATCGGCGGGCTTGCGGCTCACGCCACAAATTGTGTTTACTCTCGGCAGCCGAAGCAACACAGCAGCCGCTGATAAGGGCCTGGGGGTATTATACAGTCAGGGCTTGTCCTTTCCACGCGGACAGTTATTACTCACTTTTCAGTTATCTCAATACCCAATAATATCCACCTGCTGGGTAGGCAGTCCTTCTGCACACGAAGTCATCCTGGATTCCATAAATGCAATGAAGTGTTTTAAATTTACGGAAGTATGACTGCATCTATTATTTTGAAAGTCTGATATTTATTTATTTATTTGAGTTCCCAGCACTGAAAGAGAAGCATGTATGGTCAAATGTGTTGAAATGTAGTGTTCACATTTAACGAGATAACGTTAAAATATTCCGTCTAATGTAAAATATAATGTCTGTTGCTCTTTAAACTCCATGACACATTATATCATTGATGGGAAATAATGAATTTTGCACAGGAATAAACTAAAAGCGATAAACAAAAATGGACTCATAATCTTTAATGTTTTAAGATATAGAAACAAAAAAAAAGAGATGTTATCTGCTTGGACTGTTCCCAAGGTCAACAAACAACAGTTGCTTTGTTTAAATGAGAAAAGAGCCCTCAGGAAAAATGACCATATATAAGCTACAAATCAAACCCAGGGAAAATAATGTGCATTTTTGAAAAACAAAACACAAACTTCCACTTAATGTTTCCTAATATCCATAAAAAAATAATCTTTCTTTAATCACTTGCATGAAGTTATTGTGTCACTATCTGATGGTCATTGCCGCCTCTAAACTGTGTTCAGCTGTGATTATTTTTGGGTCTATTCAAAGGTTCAACTGCAGTGTGGATACGTTTACCTTGGCAGCTGACCTTTTACCGTTCAGACGGTTACTGCCGCGGTGTTAATGCATGGAGTCACCGGTGATGGGATCAGATGTGCGTTACAAGTGGTGCTCTGAGTCACGAACCACGGCGATAGGCACTGAACACATAGTGCTGCTGTGGTGGCTTTGGGTTGTCTGGGGGACTTTGTTCTCTGGATTTAACCCAGCCCCCTAGATGTGGCAAGTGGGCAGCCCCAAAAGGTTCTATTTCACCTCACCCTCTCCTCAGGTCAGCCTGTGACTGATGAGGCAGCCTCGTTAACCCCACTGCACGAAATGGTCCTGAAGCTGACACCCTCCACTCCTCCAGGCGACAACAAGCACTGTCCACCACCCAAGGCAGCAGGCACTGTCCGCTGCCCACGGCAATGAACACTGTTCGCCTCCCACGGCAATAAGCACTGTCCGCCTCCCACGGCAACAAGCACCACCCGCCTCCTACTCACAGCTATCATTACACGCACCGTCTGGAGCTTTACCTCAGAGGAGGGGCGGGGAGCAGAGATCAGCTTCAGAGCCGGTGGGAAGGCGGGAAAAAGTAAGTCCAATACCGCGGCCAACATAACAGCAATGCATGATTGTTTTTTACTCTCTCATTAACTCTCTCTGCTGCTGCTCCCAAAGTTATTTTTCAGGAGCATCAGGGGAGTTAAAGCTGGAGACACTGTTAACTCAAGGACAAACAGAACGCGGAGTTTCAAAAGACAAACAAAAAACAATCTGTTGTTAGGGGATTTTTTTTGTTAGGGGATTTTTCTGTACGTCTCACTGCTGCTTATTCATATGCAGTAAATAACCGTTGGGTACCTGCCTCAGTACTGTTGTCTAATTAACCAAACAATTGTTTTAAGCCTTTTGGGTCCTACTTCTGGAGAGGCAGGTGTGGTCAGGGGCTTAAATTTGCTTTTTCTTCTACATCTAAAATCCTTTCTGTAACAGTAAACTGTTTTCAGAACCGTACCATGTGGTGTCATCGTGTATTCCGTATAAAATTTGTGTCATCATAACACATAACGACAGGGTGGGAATAAAAGGTATTGTGGCTACATAAAAGAAAAAAATTAATGAATGTACAAAAATAATAATAAAAACAAATACTGCTTGTTGAATCAGGCCTTACATTGATGGGTATTGTTCTGTGTCATACGTTTGTGGTAAAATCTGAATGTATACTTGTGTAATGCCATGAGAAGAATATTCCAGAGCAAGCCAGCCAATGAGTGGAGCTGTGGTTAAGTGGTTAAGGACTTGAATGCCGCCACCAGTCCAACATCCCAGCATGCACCATGCTTTAAAAGCCTCTCTTTGAATAGCCCAATGGATCTGCTCAGTGAATGTGAAAAATTTTCAGCACCGATTTTCCAAGGTTTGAGATGAGCTTTTTTTTTTTTTTTTTGCTTCTACGTGGAGCGGTTGACACAGTAATGGACACGTGGCGTGTTGAGCGGAGATAGTGCTTTTAAATTGGTACTGACCTCCAGCTCTTTAAAATTCATCATTTTAATGAAAGCGTTCCGCACCTCCAACAGGCTCTCTTTTGAGAACTTTCACTGTGTGTGAAAATATACATATAAATTCTGTTTCGTGCAGCCACCACACCTTCGTAGCCATCGGGGTGGTTTATAAAGTCTGCCAGGGCAGGTGAATATCCACCTGTTTAAAGCTCTTCCCATTGGTAGCAGCCAACACCATACTTCTGGTATACCTGTGGAGAGCGATGCTGGTGCTGCGGGTCTTTGGAGTTCTTACCTGTGACTGGTGCTACTGTCAAGCAGAGAATGGGGTGTCAGCTCACCTGCAGAGAGCATCTGTGCCTACGTGCCTCTCACCTTAGCTAGGTCTAACTGGAACTTGGGGCACTGTCAGTGAGATTCCAGGCTGTCCGTGGCTTTCACTTTTTTGCACAGATTTACACGGATTTACACTCATGCAAACATTGCTGTGGTGCACCTGCTGTTTCAGCATTCCCGTAGCTCCGAGTTTTGATCTTCTGATGACGCCTAGGACAACATATGAAAATCTTACATGAGAAATAAGGGACCTTGTTGGTGACAATCCTTCATGATGTTCTACAGTGGCATTGGGAATAATGAACAGCCACTGTGACCATGGAGACCAGGAGAATGACAGCAAAACTGTCAAATCAGAAGTCACAAGTCCTCACTCATGTAAATGGTAAATGTGACAGAATCATAGGGTACAGACTAGTCTTGTTTCACTACCTACAGTACTGATGCAGCCTTTATGGAAATTTTGACACAAGCTGGAGTTCACAGAATTCATGTGAAACAGTATATGACATGCACAGACTTTTGTCCAACGTTTTCTTAAAAACATATTAATCCTGGTTCAAATGTTGCATCCGCATTTCTCGGAATAGAAGGCCTCTGATTGCAGTAACTGCTGCATGCTGAACACACGGATGTGTACACAAAAACAAAGTCCATTGCAATTACAGCATGGTGTACGCAGGACCCATGCTACCTCTGCTGCTGCATTTTTTTCCAGGCGCAGCATTTCTACCGGCGAACGTCGCAGTGATGTGTGATTTACATGCGGAGAGCAGATCGGAGCCAGAGCTTGCCTCTGATGCAGTCCTTGCTACTCTCCTCTATGACAGAACCAGAGGCGCTGCAGCGTTCACGAAGCGTAGCACTAGCGTGCCACAGAACGCGCTTTCCTCCCCCCTGCATTGATGGATGTGTGGCTCACTGTTGCTGAAATGTGTGTTCTGTGGTGTGTGTGCCATCTCAGGACGGATCTCATACCCACATGAGATTTTTGTCAGTGTGATTTTCAACCCAGTTTTGTGATGCATGCATATATTATACTTAACATCAGTGTATATTAAAGTGAATGTGTGTGTGTGTGAGGGGAGGGGGATGGTAATTAGCTACAGCTGGGTGAGGCTCCATAATGACTCAGCTTTCGAGCCAAGTTCATTTCTTACTGGTAGAGGCAGGGGGGCATCAATGTAATGACACATGAGGTTCACGAATACATAATGAGGTGGAAACTGTTTGGCAAAGGCAGGAGGGGAAGGAATTTTGTGTTTTGGAAATTTGTGGCGGACTGATAAGAGAGGCACCAGAGACGCATGCGCTTTTAAGATGTTATTTAAATATTCCAAGCCAGGCCCTGAAGTGCTGATAATGTGAATATTAGAAACCCTCCGCCGTTTGCCGAAAGTTAGTATATTTTTAAACAGTTATTTACACAAATTAGAATTTTAGCAACAATCTACAGAAACTACAGCAATGTGATGTGGGTATAAATAACTGATGTTTTTTTTTTAGTTTATTTTTTGGGGGGTAAACTCAACACAGATTTCAGGGCTGCTGTTTTGTGTTTCTGGATTTTTGCTGTAGACTTCTTGCTGTAGAATTCTTTTCAGACTCACTGATTTATATTAGTTTTTCTTTTTTTTTGCGAATTGTTCAATACATGTAATCAAACTTGCGATGTAAAAACAGCTTCCTGCCATTTTGAAGGGAAAACAGGTGCTGTGCTCGACCTCTGCGCTTGGCCCCGCGGCCTCCTATTGTTTCTGTGGCTCCAGCCTGTGGCAATTTGTCCTGCCCTGTTTCAGAGCCCTTGTGATTGACACTGCGGATGAGAGCCAGCAGAACAGCCTGTGACATCTAACATTAATACAGCCATGGAGCAGGTTTGGGTCCATTCTCCAGATGTGGAAAGGATTCACTGGTTGTTAAGAATTCTTTCGGAGCACGGATGATGCCACCTTTAAGGGCCTTTAACCGCATTCGTTGTTTAATTGGATAGATGTGTGCTGCAGCGCTCTGCAACAACATTTACTGTCGTTAGAACAACTTGACCAGAGGACTTTTCCACAAATCAATGAACTAACAGTGGAAACCCATGCTCTACTTTGCGGTCAATAAATTTCCTGATAAATTTATTGACAATAAATTCCCCCCCCCAAAATGAACATGTTTTCTAGGTTTATCAGTTAGACCAAACGTTCAGGAGTGCTTCTTCTGACGGGTAAATCTGATTCTGTGGGAGGGTCACATTCTGTTTCTTGTGAATGCTTGCTGAAGCTCACCAGACCACAGGTGTTCAGCGGACATGTTGGCGACATTACAAGGGGAACTTCAGAGCTGCACCCGTCCGAATGAAGGTGCTGTTGTGCAGGTCTCCTCCAGTCATGCTTTCTCTGTTGTGGGTGGTATTTTTTCTCTCTGATGTTTTAATTCCCCCCCTCCCCTCGAGCTCCACCATTATCTGTACACATCCAGAGCTGGCGGATCTGGTGGTTGGGGGGGGGGAGTGGAACCAAGCCCACCGTGGATTCTCTCTCTGGCCTCGCTTCCGGCTGGTGTCTCCTACGCAGTATCGATTACCGTTACACCACACCAACGGTGGTAATTAAAAAAGGGGGACTGCTTTGTTGTTTGTAAATGAGGTTCTTGTAAACTGCAGTCTTCCTCTCTTTCCTCTTCCTCCACAATGGGGATCTCGTGGCACTTTCTATTCTGCTGTCATTGAAAGAGCTGATTAAACTCATAGAAGAGTGATCAGAGGGCAAGTGAAAAAAGAAACATGGGAAAAGGTATTAAAAAACAGAACAAATTTAGCTCACAGACTTTAGTTGATAAGGCTTATTAGCACAAACTGCTATGGCAACCGGTACTGTCAACAGTCACTGCTGTTCTTTCTTGGTAGGCGTTGTTGCTGAGCTGAGATTAGTAATTTTGCCCAATTATGCATCGAGGAATTTTACCTGTCTTATTAGGGCTATGTGCTTATTCAAGGGTACAACAGCAGAACTCTAGTCGATCCCAAGCAGGAGCCGGAAGGATCTGGGTTCTTAACCTTTATGGCAGCCTAACAATTCTACAATTTCTTTAAAATTCATAGGTTCATAGATAACATGAGCACATATCAACTTATTCTAACACAAACATTATTCTTGTCTTGTGTGATTTTTCAGAGAGAACTCAAGCCTTTGTGCAATGAAGCAGCTAATACATTAAATGTAATTAAATTCCACAAAACTCATGTTAGCATTTACATAATATGGTAAAGTGGGCGGCTTAATTCACCTAAATTATTTAATTGAACTAATGTAATGTAACCTTCACATTAAAAAGCAGTCACACTGCTCATTTAGGCAGCCCAATTGCAGGACTAATACAGAAAATAAAATAGAGACAATGTTGCCTTCTAACTAAACACACTGGCCCAGAATGCCACAGCACAGCTTCACAAACAAATGCAGATGTGTGTGTGTATGTATGTGTGTTTGTGTGTGTATGTGTGTGCATGTGTCGTACGTGTACGCCATATCACAGAGCTTTCCAAGGGCTTGCATTCAATAATTCCTGCATGTTTTTCCATTTTAATGAGACAAAATCTCCTGGGGGATAATGTCCAAAGTTATTAAATGTTAAGCACAGATAAATGTTTTCTCATCTCTGTTTAATATTTCACTTTTTAGAACTTCTTTTCCTTGGAGTACACAGCTTTATAGCTTGTACTGGGAATACAAGAACTCCGAAACGAGGGACCAGGTTTGCCAGTCAGAGTGAGTAAAAAAACATATATTTACATAGCAGAGATGTTAAACCCCATTGGAGGGCAAAAACAAGAGATGCAGAGTTGATTCCAGTACACAGAATAAATATTTGTATCGTGTTTTATTACCAGAAGGTTGTAGGTTCGCATCCCTGGAGTGGGACGTGATGTTGGGAAATTTTGATTGCTTCTGTATATATTCAAGCTGCGGCTGAATTAAACCATGCCTGGCTGAAGACGCATTTCTGTGAGGGAACACAAGTGGTCCAGATGAAGAAATTTTGACATCCCCAACCAAGACGCAGGAGAGGACTTGGAAAAATGCCAAATGGATTGGCATCAGAAACCTGCAGGTGAGGGTCCCTCAGGTGGCACTGCCACTCTACCTTCAAGGTGTTTTGGGCCAAAAGGCAGGCTTGTGCCCACAGAGTGAGAGCCACAGTGGCTGACTGATTTGGGTTTAAGGTTTGGGATGTCGGGGGGGTGTGTCTGTTTATGTGCTTCAGGATCTTCAGCTTAGGACAGGCACACAGGGGTGGATGAAGGATGGAAAATTATGAAAACTGGCTGCTTTTCTTTCCTTCTTTCATTAAAAGGGTAACCTGGACAACGCTGGGCTGCTGCAGTGTTGGAGCAGAGAAGGGTCTGGTGAGGCTATGACATTAAACAGGTAAGTGGGGGTGAGTCACAGGGAGCAGGTACCCCTCCCCCATCGCATTACCTGTGGTTAGATAATGTTTCTGTTTCCTCTGAGACCTTCGCCGGGACATTTGCGAAAGGGCTCAGAGCAGCGCTGACCATACACTGAAGTTGTTCTTGATGATGATGTCATCATTGTGGTTGTTTTCCTGTAGTTTCCTTGAAACAGATACAGACGACATGGTAATGCATAGGACAGGACTGGTTTCTGCTAGTGATACACAGGCGATGAAGAGGAGGAGGGTGTGGAAAAGGTTGGCATCACTGTGGTATTTTCACCTTCTGGACGAAAAGAACCTTCTACAGCATGGCCCCCCCACCCATAAAATATTAAGAAAATTAAATTGCATCTAAGCATTTTTAAATGGGCACAAAGCACACAGAAGAGAACAAAACAAAATGGCAGCACATAAAAAAGTAAACAAGTTTATGTGAAATGAACAAAAAAGAGAGAGGGGGGGGAAAGTGGGGTAAGTAAATTTGGGGTGCTCATGGGGATGACGCTGTTCCTGATTTGAGCTCTCAAAAACAGGATAGGGGTCTAAAAATAAAATCACAAAAGTTTGGACTCTGGCAATACCGACAGTATTTGCCTCCGCACTTCCTGCGAGCGTTTGGCGAACTGACGTGCGACGGCAGCGCTTCATACGAGAATGCACCCAGAGCGGGAGAAAAAATTCTGAGAAAGTGAGGAACAGCTAATTAGACGGCTCTAATTAGGCCGCAATCAGCAAAACGAGACAAGCCAGTTATGTTATGTTAAAAAGCAGAACTTGCTTTCCTTTGAATCTAACCCGAATTAGAGTGTAATCAAGGACAGGAGACATGTGGCGTGTTTTAACGTGACTGACAGTCTGCCCTGACGCTCTCGCCGGCACAGCACCCATGTTTCAGGGCAGACGAACGTCTGTAAAAGCTTCAGCACAGACGAAATACAAGCTACTGGAAACTACAATTTTTTTTCCTCCTATTTAGTTTGCACAGGTAACTGTGGGATGTGTATTTCACATGTAGCCTACACAGCTGTTTTACAATGGCTGTACTCCATAAAACTGTGTGCAGTAAAGTACAAGTAGTTCCCAACTTACAATGGTTGATGCGTTCGGATGATCCCCATCGTAACTTGAAAATATCGTAAATACAAACCAAAAAATACAGCCTTTAAAAAAAAAAAAAAAAAAGCGTTCTAACACTGAGACAACTGAACTCTTTCGATCGCTGGCAAGAGTGAGGCATCTCACACGGCGGGAGATGCGTACATCCCGGCAGCGTTCCAACATATCGCACCGCATACACTGCTACGTTTGCCTGCCGAGCGAAACTTAAAATATTTTTACCATTTAGTTGTATCTCTATGGTCATCGTAAGATCGAAAAATCGTAAATCGATCCATCGTAACTCGGGCACCATCTGTATACTTTCTACATCACACAAACGCTTGTTTTAGACAGTGCACAGCTAAGGAATGACGTCACAAGTTAACCATTGCTTGGAATGAAGAATTACGGTACATGACTCCACGTCTCTGGTCCTAATTTCTGTTCTTTTACCACCACTACACCTGCAGCCCCTACTCATGAGAGAGTCCAGCAGGCTAAATGAGTCAACACCTGCCTACCAGCCAACAGGAAGTGCAATGTCCTTCTCCCATACATGAAGGATCTCTGGGATGATTATTATTAAACATTATATATATATTTTTTTCTGTGCACCTCATACATGCTCCCTGGAATGCATCCTGAGAATTGACTGAATTAGAAATCAAAATCACTGGCTGCTATGGTTTAACAACGTTTTCTTTTTAAGTCTTGATGCCTGCACCAAATAAACCACACAGTCAGTGAGATTGTGTCTTATTGTCCAAGGTACTCATTGCCTAGTGCCCTAAGCAGCCTGGAAAAGGCTTCACACTACTTGGGAAAGGCTGCAAGTGCAAAGCCAGCCAGATGGGATGGACATGTGGAACTACTTACTGGTCATGTAGTCAAATGTAGGTGTGAGCCCACTGCTCTGTTAGCAGCCCCACTCTCTGAACTTTAATAAGGGTGAGGAGAGGTGCAACTTGAGGGGGGTCACAAAACATTATTTTTATAATTAATTTTTTTCACAGCTGTAAACTTTGTCCTTCCCGACGACCTCAAATTTAACAAGCTGACGTAAGGTCCAAGAGCGGGACCTCGTCGGATCAACAGCTTTGAAGAACGTGACACACCGGCGCTCTGCGGATTCCTCTCTTCCTGCCGCCAAGTTACAGTGCCGTTGCAATGCAGATGATCCCCGTTATGATCGGTTAACCTTCCCTCCCATCTGTTCAGAGCTTAGAGAATCGCAGATGTCTTTTTGTCTGTCAGCTTTGCACATTTTATACATACGTTTACAGGCAGATGTGAGCAAAACACCAGGTGTGCTGCTAAACTATTACTGAACAGCAGCACTACATAAAGACCTGAGTTAGCGTGAGTCTTCTATCTACTGCTAGGGAAAAAAAATTTAAGGCTGAGGGCATTTACTGGTGTTTCCACGGCTCCTGCGTCCAAATTGGTTCATCAGCATTCCAAGCAGCTGCCACGCGGGTTCGAGAGCGATCAGCGGTCAGGCCCGACTCGGCAGGGAGTCTCTTCACGACAGCTGCCGGACCTTCCTTACCTGTGTCGCTCAGCGAATCCCTGGCGGGAGGGACGAGGTGAGCAGAGGACATTTTCTGCTTATTTGGTGCAAATCGACGCAACGTCTGAGTCTCGGCCAATAATATTATTTTAAAATAGAATAAAGAAAGAGGCGCCAGACTCTCACAGTGTGTGGACATCTTTTTTCCCTGTGCCACTTTGAAATCTCATTATGTTCGGATAATGCAGTGGAGTCCATCGGCGCACAAGCCGGCGCCCCCCCACCCCCACGTTGCCTGCCCCTCCGCCCAGCTCCACCAGCTTTATCCGTTCACTGAATGTCCACCTGCTCCAGTGTTCTGTGACTCAGCACTGCTCGATGAAACGACGCTTATTTAATTTAGCCTCTTCCTCTGGTTCTCTGGACGATGATAGAAAAGAAACTGACCTAGTCCACCTGTCAGTGAACACGGTTGGGGTGTGGTGGGTGGGGGCTGGTGAGGTCAGCAAGGGGCGGAGTACAGACTGAGCCTAATGCTGCCACCTCTTAATTATGCCTTAGAGGCTTAATGAAATGTTTGCTGGGCTGCACTCTGATGGCGGTGGGCTGAAGGGTACACGTGGTCAGGGAGGGCACAGTAGTGGGTACAGGGCGTGTCCACACATGCACAGATGTCGGAGCTGTCAGATCCACTTCGTTAATCCGCACTCACATCACCATCTGATTCCTGGGCTGAAGATCTGTGGTACTGGAAAGCAAAGTTTAAAATATCCATTTGCCAGATTATGTATGTGTGTGTGAAGACACTGGGTGTTTTTTCTTTCATCAAACTGTGATGACACTTTTCATAAAGGTGCCTTACAGTCAGTACAGCGCACACATGCATCCGTGAGCTACAGAAGCACTTTCCAAGAATGGCTAAACGAAGTCAGGTCTGCAGATGATCTGCCAGGTGGACACCTGAGCCAAGGTAATCAGGACTAAATTCTGGAAGAACTGCTCAGCTTCAGCTGGGATGAACGAAGCAGACTGGCTCCTCATTCCTGGCCTCTCTTGGCCATAAAGGGGCCAGTTAGTTCTGCCTTTGAAGGTCTCTGTTGGATGCCCCCTCTTGCTCCCCCTTTCCCTGTGGTTAAAGCTGTAGGAGGAGGTTGAAACTCAGAGACAAAGTCTGCTTTGAGCCGCGGTCACAACTACTCCATTCGTGTATGCCGCTCAATGACGACCACGCTCAGAGTTATGCAGACCTGGTCAGCTTAGGCATAGTTGTTTGCCGGTATTTGCTCACAGAGGTGAGTGGAAACACAAGCAGGTCTGTGGTGGAGCTTGAGGGCTGTGAACATTTGCAATACAATCCCCCAGTATGTGTGGACTATATGCTAATCCGAAGTCTGCTGTGTGGGTCATGGGAACTGAGGGTTTATAGCTAATGCACCTCAATGATCCCAGAATCTCATTAAACTGTATTTAAGTGATTTCTCCTCAACTTATACAACAGCTTTCAGAATAAGTGGTCTTTTTTTTGGTAGTTAATATGAACCTTGCGTAACCACATGCACATATGGAGAGAGAGAACTACAGAGAAGACTATATAGCAGCGCACATCACATATTGAGACGGGCAGTTCTGTGCAGAGCCATAAGCATTCGAGCTGGGTTCTGAGTGTTTGTGTCACTGCACCCTGTAATAAATCAACCCATTGACCCTAACCGTTGAGGTCACTGTCAAAATCTGGGCAAACAATTGTCCTTGGGGTCATGATCTCTTCAGACAAGGTTGAGGTCACAGATTTACAAAAAAAAAAAAAATCAGTGCTAGGACTGGGAGAGAGGAGCACAACCCTAAATGCTTCTCATCCATGACATGCCCCAGGAACGGCCATTTCTCCTTATCTTTCATGGGGAACCCTTGTTATATTAGCTCAGGCTCTCGACAGCAGTCCAACGTTCTCTTGTGTCTCATATAGATAAACAGGAGCATGTAATTAATGTAGAATTATGCATGGAGCACATCCAGTGAGCAATGGGGAAACCTTGTGCAGCTGAGTGGCAAAAGCACTGCACTCCTGTGGAAGACGTGGTACGAGTGTGAGACGTAAGATGGTGAGGGTGTGTTCTTAAAAACCCAAGCGCACACACACACGCACACGCACACATTAGTGACAGGGCTCATAAACACAGCACCTGTTCTCTCTGGAGTTCCTGCTGGAGTGTAGCTACTGTCTACAGTGGTAATGCATGTTTATAGTAAGGAAGAAGCATGCTGGGAAAAGGGTGAATACACACACAAAGAATTCGTGGCCTTAAAAATACAGCTTGTGCCTTTGATTAATCTCCTGTTAAAACCATTTTTCAAATCATTCTTCACCATGAATATCACTATGCAAAACAATTGACAGATATTGTGTTATGAATATTGCATTTTATCACTTGTGAAGTGTGGAACGTTGGTCACCCCATAAAACAAACGACAGCCATTGCACTATGAATATTTCATGTTACCATGCAGTTTGAGCGATGTACCAGGGTCTGGGGGGGGGGCAATAGCAGGAACACCTCACAATCGAACGGCCCGCGGGTGCTTTTAACAGGAGGAGAATAAATATGAGTGAAACCGCTCTTCAACCTGAACTTTCCCACAAGCGGCAAAAATCGTCCCACTTCAACAACATTTCAGAGCACCTGATAATGTCCCATCAGTGTCATAAATATTTAGGGAGTATGAGAGACAAGCTGGTGTAGACGGGCGGGCAGGGTTTAAAGAACAAAGCTTGCGTTAAGGACCATGCTCCATCAAAAATGAAGTGACATTTTTCAGCCATGCCCTCATCATGGAAAGGTCTCATTACCATGCATGTGTTTGCGTGTCCTTATCTGTTTACTTTGCCCCCCCGCATCAATGCACCCTCGCTTCCCACAATGCACCTGACTTCCCACCAATGCTCACCACCTTTTGCTTGAATACTGATCCCCTCCGGCATCTTGCTCAACTGAGCAAATTCCAGGTGAGAGAAAACAATCTGAGGAGGAAAATCTCCGCAGCATGAACGGCAAACTGGGCCCCATTCTCGGGGCCCGGGGCCGGGGGGGGGGGGGGGGGGGGGGGGGGGGGGGGGGGGGGGGGGGGGGGGGGG
>JABJVR010001677.1:0-18743 GCA_025773905.1 Chitala chitala
TCATTTGTATTGATTTCTTCAACTTTCTCTGTAAAGCGCTTTGAGGCATGCTGTTGCGAAAGGCGCTATATAAAAAATAAATTGAATTGAATTGAA
The DNA here is from genome assembly GCA_025773905.1 of Chitala chitala. Taxonomy (NCBI): domain Eukaryota; kingdom Metazoa; phylum Chordata; class Actinopteri; order Osteoglossiformes; family Notopteridae; genus Chitala; species Chitala chitala. The sequence continues at coordinate 97 of JABJVR010001677.1, forward strand.
TAAGGAACGATAGTGAGAAGGAATGTAGATGGGGAGAAAGAGGAAATAGTGACACCTAGTGGTCACAGTAGGCCACTATAGGCACTGGATGTGACACACTTAAAGGCAAAACACCGGTATATCTACCGGAGTTGATTAATAAATATACTCTAAATCATTCCCTACGATCCCAGAATGCAGGCCTTCTTACAGTTCCACACATACATAAAAATATTGTGTATACTGAGACAAGGACAGAACCCATCCTGTATCAAGGTGGACCACTGCACTGCAGAATTGTGGTTTAGAGCAGACTACACTGAAGGACAAAATACTACAAAAATTAATTAAATGGGTCACCAGAATTGATTGTAGTCAGTATTTGGTCTGTGTCTTCTAACAGAACAGGGTTGTGGAGTTTTTGCCGACAGGTGGTATTAACTGGTTTTTAACCGCGTTTAAACCACCCCACCAAAAGTGGTGTAAACTGTAAAAAAACCCTTAAATATATTAAAAAAAACACATGCTTAAATATTAGAATGCCTTTACAAGCATGTTGAATCTCCTTTAAACCATAATGGAGCTATTTGGCATGGTTATAGTGTCAGTTTTAGGATGTGACCACTTCACATAGTCAATTTTGGCTTTGGTGCAAACATATTTCTCTAAAATCAGTATGACAAAAAGAGAAATTTAACTGGATTTGAAAAAGACTGACAAATTTCAAAAAAGGATGGATGTGGACATAAGATTGTTAGATTGACCTTAAATTTAAAAAGAATTAATTGTTAGGTGAAATACTAATAACTATTACATTTTGGTTATTCAACCTGATATACAATGAATAAAATAATAAAGTTTTGCTAAATACATGTGTTTCTGTTATCTATATAATTATATTATACTTTGCATGAGGACTATTTGATTTAACAACAGACATATAGTTTTGGACAAAGAAATCTTGGCTCAATCAATGTTTTTGGTCCATTTTCACCACTTAATGCCACTTTACGTCGGTTTATGCCGGCGCAAAGTGGCGTAAACTGACATAAACTATATTTTTGCCAGTTTATGCCGTGTGTCCTGGCATTAACAGGTTTGCGCCGGTGCAAAGTGGCGTAAACTGACATAAACTATATTTTTGCCAGTTTATGCCGTGTGTCCTGGCATTAACAGGTTTGCGCCGGTGCAAAGTGGCGTAAACTGACATAAACTACATTTTTGCCAGTTTACACCGCGTGTCCTGGCATTAACAGGTTTGCGCCAGCGTAAACCCAACCCTGTAACAGACATTACTGATAAATGTTTTGCCCTCAAACATTTGTGGTTAAATGGTATTGTGTGCTTCAGTCAGACAGAACACCAAGGTCTGGGTAAACAACACAACACACATCTACGTCCCAAGTATGAAATACTGTATGTACAATGTTACTTTAACAAAGGTTTTCCCTCAGACATCATAAATTCCAAAGAGCGAACCCTTTCAGAAAACAAAAACAAGACAATAAATAACTCAACAAAATAAAATAAATCCCCATTTCCACATGGTTGCTAAAAGGTCTTCTTCCATTAATCATCTTCCATTAATCTTGAAGGCTGGCTGAGATTTGGAATGACAGATGATCTGGAAATCAGCGAGGGGGGGTGTGGTCTGTAAAGCAATCTCTGCTAAGTACACATGTGACGTGGAGGGCTCAGCTCTCTCACAACAACCAAACCTCAACACCACAATTTTAAAATACATCCCAGAATAGCTTTATTCTGTTGCCAGGGTGTCATTTTTGTGTACCACGTATTGAAAACTGACTTTAAGTGTTGTTTACTACTGAAATGGTTGCTCTTCTTCACACTGCTTTTCCCCACAGGAACTTGTGTTAATAATGCGGAACACAACACAGAGCAAATGGATGTTCAGGAGAATGTTCAGTAGATCAGTTTCTGTCACTTGACACGTTTCTTATGGAGAGCTGTGCTCCTGTCACGTGTCAGCAGCTGAAGGAACACTGTCCCTGGTCATCTAGGGTTTCTACTTGGAACTCTGTTCACTATGAACTATGGGTAAAATTAGCAAGGAAGCATCCATGGCCCTGGTATATAGAGCTGTGAGACGGTAGGAGAGTAAAGCCGAATGTTTATCTTCTCACACAGCATGACAAGAGATCTGTGAGGTGATAGAAGAGATGAAACCATACAGGAGGACATTGAGCGAAGCAGCCGTGTTGACTGAGCAAACTGGAAGATTCTATCGTGACGAAAGCCCCACTGAGTCAACATGGTCGTGGGTAATGCGATTTTCTCTCTAGTCATGTACTTTCTCGTGATTGGATAGGGAGATAAACGGCTTTTTGCTTGACAATATCTAAATTGTGAAATGTGATGAACACACAGACCCATGAACAGAACTGACGCTTTTTTGAAGGTATAAAAATTTTGTCTGCTAGAAATGTGTTTTTATCATATGCATGGAAAATTATTAATGAGAAGCTAGTTAGCAGGTGACCAGTGTTCAGAGATGATTATCTGTCAGTGTATGATTGAAATACGGTGACATGGGCCCGCTCAGTGGAATTTCATTGGTCACAACGACACTACTGTTCTATACATTCTAGCACTGGTAATACACTACCTAAAGAGTATATTGAATTACCTGTACTGATGAGTAAATTAATAAGTGCACTAATTGAGACTGATCCTCTGTATCCAGAACATGATTAGAGAGCAGGTAGAAATGACCAGCCAAGCATCTGGAATAAGGTGGAGAAATCTGTAGTTATCATTAAAATCCATGTATTTAAATCAAAATGATCAATTTAGTTAGTAATGTGGATAAAAAGTTTATGTCACTGTAATTGTACTACAGTATTTTTAGGACAATCTAGTACTGCCACATTATTGGTAGAGACATGTCCTGCTGTCCATACCCAAATCTATGCTTGTGCCTGAGCTGAGGATATCAGGACTGAGAAACAGGTCCTCTCAGCAGGAGGCGGTGAGGGTGCAGCTAGATGAGATCAGAGGAGCAGACTGTCAGGACTTGCCTTGTTCCACTAGTCCATCATCTGTGCATTTTCATTTGCATCCCACTTATTGTAAAGTTAAATGTAACTGGACGGTTTCTGAGCTCACGTGCAAATTTGTCTAAATAGGTATGGCTAAAATGCCTTGTCCAAAATGTACATTTTAACATTAAAAACATGTAATTGTAGTAGAGGAACTAAAACATCCCATTTTTGTAATCACGTTGTCATGTCCTCTCAGCCATGTTAGAGCTATTTGCTGAGCACTCAGCTGTTAATAGCCAGTGTGTTTGTGTTTCTAAATTCACAAATTCTCTCAATGCGTTGCATCCCGAGTGGGAGAGTTCCCTGTTCTGATTGGCTGGGAAAGCCCAGGCCAGGAACCTCCCACACGTGTTTTTCTGAGCTCGTGTGCCAGCAAAGACTCCTCTGTAGTGTGCTGAAGCTGATCTGCTGAAGGAGGCAGGCACAATAGCAATTCAGGGATTTACTGCTGCACAAACGACCTGGACTGAAGGTAAGGCAAATGACACCACTTGGTGTTTTGTTTTCCTAATTACATAGTACCATTTAAAGATATTGTGCGATGGGTGTTAAGTAGGATTTACTTAAATTCAGAACTGCTCCTGGAAAATAATATGTTTTATAGGTAATTCAATATACTCTTTAGGTAGTGTATTATCAGTGCTAGAATGTATAGAACTGTTCTCTCTGTTGTGGACTTTCAAAATAAAATTCCTCTTTATTCCAACTATAAACTCTTATTCTTGCATGTGGCACTATGTGTGTAATGATTTCTTAAAAACACTTGAGGACATGACATGTGTTCGGTCTACTAGTAGCCCAGCCCACTGCATAAATCAGACAAAATCCAAATTCGAACATACAGCTCCTCCTGAGGAGCTGGTGCCCCTGCCAGATCCATTTTAGGTTTTCTGGTGTCTTGTTTCAGATATCTGCCAAAATATTTAAACCTCTTAATGTTTTGCAAGTGCCCCTCATAGTTTTTTGTTTCTGTTGTTAGTGTACTTTTGTAGAAACTTGCTGTGCAACTTAAGACCACAACCATTTGTTGATACATGTTTCCACACAAAAAAAATCAGTGTCACCATTTCATATAATGTGGGTTGTGACATCAAGTACAGGTGAAAATTACTGCAATCTGAAATGTAATGTCCTACCAAGTGACAGTCACACCTTATACAGTAAAAACAAGACAGTATTTCTTAGTGTGTTGGGGTCATTTTATTGCATGCCAGTATGGGTGTTAATAAAAAAACTACTAATTAAGGCAGTTAAGGTTCTGTAATGAAAGTAGTCATTAAACAAATCAGTGTGCAACACTCAGCGCTGTTGGTATATGACAAACACGTACGTGTGTGTGTGTGTGTGTGTGTGTGTTCCATGGTGAGAATATGTTTTCCCACCACGGGAGTTGTAATCTGTCATTGTTGAAATGCATTACCAAGTGCCATGTGGCTAGTATCAATTGTGTTCCCACCGTGTGAGCCTCGTAACTGCACCCCACCGCTATGTGACGTTGTAAACTGCGCTTGATGATGCAGTGGCATTTCTTTGGCCCCAGATCGCTATTTTCTTATTGTTCTGTATCGCTCACGGCTGTCCAGGTCAGGCCCAAGAGCCCAAGAACTCACTGTCCAAAGAGCTGTCTTTGCAGCGTGAGACGCACTCCCGCTTACAAACATGATTCCTAAAACATCATGAGATTTTATCCATGCAGTTTAAAGTGAATCATCCCCCCCCCGCCCTTATTTACATAATATAATATTGTCCTCGCGTAAAAAATACTCTACACGTTGACAGTAAAGTATAAATACATTCCCGAGCAAATTTTCCCCAGACTGGAAAGAATTTTGCAGCTGCATCACGGCTGACAGATACGAGCTGCACTGGGGAGGGCTTTCATGTGCGTGATGTCATCTGCGGAGAAGGCAGTCTTTTCCAATGAAAGCAATTTCAACAGTGCATTAAAGGATGTACTAACTACAAGAAGAGCACAGGCCGTTTGTAATGGGAAGGCTGGACGCTGCTGGGACTGCAGTGCATTGGAATGGGATGTGACCATTTCATGTCGGACCGTTTTCTTGCAGATCCGTGAAGTGATTTAACGTCCGCCTGTGTATGTATCAACTCGATGTAAGAGGTTGACGTGACGCTACAGGGTTTAGTGTAATGTTGTACATTATATTGTATATTGTGTAATGTTGTATATTCTTCGCTGCGTGTTTGCTGACAGTGACAGCGAAGTACGTATTTACAGCGGTCTTCTGCAAGTTAAAGACAATCCAGCTATGATCTGTTAATTATTAACGCTATAGTAGCCTGGCGTAAGCGTAAATTCCGTTCACTAGCTATTCATTGAACGTTTCAAATTTGTGGTCGTACATACACGCATTATCTTGAAACTATGTAGACCAAATTATTGTATATAAGAAGCTGCCACAAAATGGAAATATTTGGCCGAAAGCATTGATATGATGGACTGCTAGCAGTGGGCAAAGACGTTGCATGTTCGGCTCTCAGCTGTGTTCACGTTGCATTGTAGGGCGGGATGTTTTCAGTGGCCGATTAAAAGTTAACGGGTTTTTGGACAAGTCTGCTGGAACTGACATCAGCTGATGACGGGCTACGGTACATTTCACCTCAAGATGATGAACCCAGCCTGCCATGCAGATCAGCTCTTACTGGATGTGACTGTGCTTGAACAGTTTGCTTTAATTTCCAGTAGAGTCGATCAGTGCCAGTTCAGTGTTTATTTTCACTGCAGGTGGCATTTAGTTTGTAAACTTCATGCCATTTTTACTATATAAACATGGCATAACTGACTGCATTTTTAAGATTTTAATTAACGAGGAAAAGGGGGTTTTGTGGTATAGCAGACACCAATGCCTAAATTACTCCGTTTGGTATGATTACCATGATATTCTCCCATGCATGTGAACCTGAAAGAACCTTATGGTATTAAAAGTGAATAGGCTATTCTTCGACTGCCAGTATGCACTTCATAAAACCTGTCAGTCTGTATGAGCTTTAAGTGTCATCCAGTAAACTTACACATTGCTGACTGAAAAAAACAATACATTAAAATAAGAATACATTTAATTGTCCTCACTTGTCAGTATGGTGGAGAATTACATCAGTTTCCTGAAGCTGATAATGTAGACCTGGTTATAAATGCCATCTGGTTTCCTTCTCAAAACATCAACTTTCTTTTTCTTAGACGCCACTTAGATCACTAGCCTTTGGCCTATTCATTTCACATGGCTAAATTTCTGTCCAGCTGTTGAAACAGCTACAGTTTTTGCATGTAGTGCTCACCACATCTGAGCATTTGGCAGTTTCAATTTTCTACAATTGGATGATTCAGGACAACGTTCATGTCATTGAGACACGTCCACAAACCACGCCCCTGAGCCCACAAACACTAGTGGGTAGGCTGCTTGTGACTTCTGATGTGTCTAGTTTCCAATAAGCCACTTTATTGTGCCACCATTTTAGAACCAATGTGGCTAATTGTACAATTAGACTTTCTTTATCCTCAGTTTTCATTAATGAACGCAAAACATCCAAGACGTTAATGCATGTTTTAGTGTTCATTGCCGTTGTATGCTTCCTTCAAATAGTGGCTCCTGCTGCATGCAGTGTGAACCTATTCCATATCAGTTCCTCTGTTTCCGGTAGTATTTTCTTGGTGTTTATCCATACTCAGTGGGAATGTACAACTGCATTCTCAGATCACACAGCATTGCCTATTGTACATTTCAGAAACAATCTGCTGCTAGTTGTGAATATACACCAGGACTCTTTCAGTGGTTGTGCTGTGAAAGAATTATAATTGTGTGTGGATTTCCAGAAGGCCCTGCCTGACTGAAGCTGCTCTTTCGTGGACCTGCAAGAACATTCTGGACTGAGTCCAATCGGATGACATTCTGTGGAATTTAGTTTTAAGATAAACAAGCAAGAGGAGACTTATCTGACTTGTTAAACTGTACACATACGAAACATGATTTTTGTTTTTGAACAATGCACAGTGCCTGCTATGAAAACACATGAAAGGTATAGCCGTCACTCCCAGTTGAACTGAGAAGCTATGGAAATTCCAGTCAACTCTGAAACAGCATCTTAAAGAGTAGCACTCAGGCACCAGCACTGGCACAAATGTGTCATTCGCATTTAAATCATCATTACTATAACATGCAGTATGTCTGTAATATGTGCAACACTCTTTGCTCCAGTTAGTCCCCACCTACCACTCTTCACAGTGTTTTGCCATTTGCTTCAGTGATGTTTAAACAAGAATTCAGTCGGCCGTTGCCGGATAAGCTCCCCCGGACATCAGCAGAGGCGCTTCACGCATCTTGTTTACCAGCCATATTTCTTCTGCTGACCGAGGAGGTGACTTTAGCCAATATGTTTGCCGAAATCTCATTTAAAGGCTTGTGAGCGTCATCTTTCAAAAAATACTGTAAAAACAAAAATTGTAAATACGGTATCATCTGCCTTTCACTTCAGTGATGAGAACGAGTGCACGACTGGTGCTTCCTGAAACATTATCACAGTGTAATTGGTTTGTGCTTTTCGCCTGGTGCTGTTGAATATTACAACTCAAGTCCCTGTTCGGAGAGACTATGTACATGAGTTCCAGTGAGTTCCACTCACGTCGGAGGCGAGTCTCGCCTTGATGGCCTTCCCAGTGTTCTCAGCTCAGTTTGGCGCTCAACCCCCCCCCCACTGCGCTGTGTTGCAGATGCAGACCATGAACTACGTGGGCCAGCTAGCAGGGCAGATGTTCGTGCAGGTGAAGGAGCTGTACAGGGGCCTGAACCCCGCCACGCTCTCGGGCTGCATCGATGTCATCGTCGTGTGCCAGCCCGACGGGACGCTGCACTGCTCCCCCTTCCACGTGCGCTTCGGGAAGATGGGGGTGCTGAGGTCCCGCGAGAAAGTGGTAAGCCAGGTGGGCAGGGAGGTGGCACGTGGGCACGGGTGGTGGGTGGGGCAGGAGGTTGTTTTGCGACCAGCCATTCGTCACGGCCTCTGTTGTAGTGTTCATCAACGCTCCGGGTTTGTTCAGTTTGGATGCTCACCAAGCGTGCCGACTTTTCCTCCTTCGCCTACTGAACGCAGGTGGACATCGAGATCAACGGCTCACCTGTCAGCTTGCATATGAAGCTGGGGGAGAATGGAGAAGCTTTCTTTGTCGAGGAGACGCAGAACGACCAAGTAAGTGTCCGACTGTGTGTTTACGTCATGTGAGGGACGTGCTGAGGTGGGGAGGAGGTGGTGGGAGGTCTACACCACGTTAAGGGGGGCATGTTGTTCCACCCTCACAAAGTCCAGTGTCTATACATCACTACAGTTTACCAGTGTTGACTTGCATGGCTGGAATTTTGCCAGTTTTATTTGAAATAGATATACAAAATTAGAATCAGAATTAGGCTTATTGCCAAGTACGTTTTCACATACAAGGAATTTGCTTTGGTAATGTGGTGCAAAAACTGTTTGGAGAAAGAGGAGATTAAATAGGAAAAGGTAGGAAGTACAAATAGATGACAGACATAAAAATTTAAGAGAATAATACAGCAGTCGTCATAGACCTATGTTGAATATGTACATATGTTATAAGTTAAAAAGTCAGCCTAGTGCGCAAAAACTGTCAGGCTAATGTAGTGCAGAGTTTACATATTGTGCAAATGTACAACAAATCCATTAATGAATGCTTTGTGTTGGTGTATGTAATGTCTGCAGATCAAAGGCTTGTATGTATTAGTGTCATGCACACTGCATGACTGTTATAAGGGATCTTTATCTCATAGCACTCCTCATTTAATAAGTCGTTTTAAGGCACACTCAGACGTGTAGAAAGGCAGCTGCCTTGAAGTTTTTCTCATCGTTCCTGACTGGTCCCACCCCACTGTGATGTCAGGTTCAAAGCTGCAAAGCCTCATGGGATAAACTGTTTATCTTTTCTTTTTTGGAATATTCAAAACATTGCATTTCAATCCTGTTCTGGCCCAAGTGTCTTAATGACTCCTCAGACCAGTTCATCAGGATAAAATTACAAGCTTTTTGATGTCGAACATGGGGACTTTCTAAACAAAACAGGCATGTGTGTGCATGCACGTAGTAAAGTATTTGACTTTTAAAGACCTGTTTTACAGTAATTATACTGTACTATGTGGCGTCTCACTATATTTCATTTTCCCAAATTCAGTCAATATGTGGTCCTATCATTCATATTGTGCGCTCCAGTAATAAAATATAATGTTTTTGCATCTACCCTAACAGAAATGGTAGTCAGTTTTTAGTGACAGGTTTCACACAGAATATGAGCTATTGACTTGTTATGCTTCAAGATGGGACATGTGTTGTGTTTTAAAGCAATATGCAGAACACTGCTTTTTATGACTGGCTTTACAAAGTCTGTGCAGCACTATTGTGGATAAGCTGCGTGATATCAAGCTTCTGTGTGTTATTTTCTTTTAATTTTCTTGTCTAACTGGTGATTTGTCCCTAAATGACCACGGTATGAAAAGCTGTTGAATCAGCATATATTTTCCAGGTGTGTGATTAACCTCTCCCTGTGGTACAAGCTGTCATACTAAGTTCCTCACTCCTTCTGGTCAGGAGGTGGTGCCATCGTACCTGGCTACCTCCCCCATCATGACTGACGGTGCGGCTTTCATGGAGACCCAGATAGGCAAGGGTGTGGCACGCCTGTCAGACACTGGAACCGGGCCGCCCGTCCACAGCCTGGGGCCCTCGCAGTCTGCGGGCGAGAATGGAACGCTGAAGAAAAGGAGGAGGAGGCGGAGGAAGGTCAAAATGGACAATGTGAAGCGGGAGGATGATGGGGATGATTCTGAGAATGAAGACGTCTTCACCCTGGACATGAGCTCAGATGAGGAGAAGGAGCCAGAGAACAGCAGGTGTGTCCAGAGGAAAGAGCCTAACGTCCTCTTGACAAATGTAATTGAATTACTCCATTGCTTTCGTGTCGTTGTTTTGAGACCGTCATTTCCTCAAGCAGCAGTGTTCTTCTGTTTGCTGGTCTTGTACAGTTTTCAGCCCTCTTCATGGGTAAGACTAGTTAATCTCAGGGAAAAACCGTTTATCCTCCAGTATGGGACCCTGTGAGTTTGGCTTCCCTGTGTGTCCCAAAGGCAGCCATGCAGCACAAAGGGCAGGCAGAGCCAAGCTGCTGGTGTAAACAGCCACGCCCCCTTTGGAGCAAGCCTCTGGCCCATTCTCGGCAGTCAGTGAGAGATACGCTGGCAGCCGGTCCGCACACATCCCCACACGAGCCTCGGCCCTCCTCCTCACTGCCCCAGGGCTCCTACAGCATCTCTGTCCCCTAATGCGTCAAATACAAGCACTAACACAAAGGATCCTCCAGATATTGCCGTCTGCAGACACACTCCCCTGTCAGAAACAGATGTTCTTTGCTCCTTTTTTATTTTAAAAGTTTAATAAGTTGGTTTATTATGTATGAGAACATTGTGTTTTGAGAGAATTGTGTGTGCCTGTTGCTGTTACTGCTTTTCCTGGATACAGAAGCAAAAATGCCAGCGTGGGATTTTTCAGCGACTGAGCAGAGACACGTTCTTTTCTCAGAAAGAGCATGCCTGCGCTCTCCGCGACTCAGCTGGAGGAGCTCCAGGGCCGACTCGTGCTCTTCACATTGCGTAACACCGTCGGTGTTGTCAGACTTTTTTTTCTGCGCTAATGACCCTGCTTGCAGACAATCCTCCGGTACCGTGGGGTGGGGAGCTCTCGGATGCAGCTTTGTCAGGGCTCGACTTTCTGTGTGTGTTTGCTTGCGTGCCTTTTTCAGGGCCCCGCTGCACGACGTCAGCGTGGAGGAAGGGCCCGTGGGAAACGGCGCGTTCAAACAAAGCTCAGTGTTCTTGTGTTCTGGTAGGGGCTGGGATCCCCAGCACAGGTAGGTCTTTACCTGTTCGGCGGTGCCATTTACCCACTGAGATCCATTTACTGAATGCTGTATAAAATATTAAATAGTCTGTTATTGCTGTTGTTTATTGAGTCTGCCTTCGTTGAGTGCTCCGTCCCAAGTAGTGCACGGTTATAAACATGTAAACATGAAGTACATTATGTACACCATCCAGTCAAAACATTATGACCACCTCTATAACTTGGTGTAGGTCCTTTGAAAAACCAAAACAGCTCTGACCCATCAAGACATGGACTTCGCCAGGTTAATGGTGCGCACGTACCTGGCCATCTACATGATGTAAAAGAAAACAGGACTTATCTGACTGGGCAACCTTCTTCCGTTGCTCCAATGTTCAGCTCCAATACTCATGTGCCCTTTGAAGGCATGATGGACAGGGGTCAGCGGGGGGCGCTGTGATTGGTCTGCGGCTACGCAGCCCCATACACCGCAGTTTTCTGCGCTGTGTGTTGTGTGGCACATTCTTCCAGTAACCATCGTTACCATTTTCCACCACTTGTGCCACAGTAGCCCTTTCCTTTCTCTTGGTTTGGAAAAGGTTGGGATAGCCTTCATTCCCCACGTACACCAAAGAGCCTTGGGCGCCCGACACCCTGTCGCCAATTTTTAGTTTGTGCCTTTTTGGACCTTTGTTGGTAGGCCAGAAGTTCCCCACAAGCCTTGCCTTTTCAGAGATGCTCCAATGAACTCATCTGGCCATAACGATTTAGCCCTGATCAAAGTCACTCAGGTCGTCATGCCTGCCAGGTTCTCACACATCAAGTACAAGAAGCAGCTGTTACTTAATTTATAGTCTAAAATAACCCAGACAGTCACATGTACTGTTGTTATGAGAAAATTAATGTTATACTCTTAAACTGAGAGTGGTTCATAATGTTTTGACTGGTATAGTAATACCTTTATAATGAAATTGTACTGGACTTATTTATTAGTAGCTTAATGATAAAGACGTAGCTGTAGACGTTACTATGATTTACTAAGTAGAGCCCGGCAGGCAAAAGGATTGTTTTCCAGAAGGTAGATCAGAGAAGATATGCTGTAAATTTTCCCTTAGGGCTTGCTGGAACGTAATGAATAAAAATAAAAGTCTGTAACTACACAGAGTTTCCCCTTTGTTGGCGTGCACTTGTTGCATAACACATTTACTAGGAATTCCAACAGTCCTATTTTTCTGACTGTTTTTCTTCAGTAGAAAAGTACTTTTGGGGAAAAGATGAGACATAAAACGAGACTTTTGGGGTAGCTTGATGGGTTTATGTTTTTCCTAGTTAGTGCTGTGATAGTTTAGCACCATCAGAAAAGAATAACCAGCATGTCATTGCCACAGCCAGACACCTGAGCACGAAGATGAGATTTGCACTGCTCCTGTTTCCTCCTGTGGGGGCCTTTCCATCTCATGTCCCCAGCAGTCCTCTTCCTTCCAGCCTTCTCAGAGGTATGAGACCTGTTTCGTTACTTGTTAGTGTCAAACTGCAGAGGCTGGAGTTGTTTTCAGTCTGTATTGTGGTCAATCTGCACACATTCTGATTGAGGAATAACCAGAAATAAACATTTTTTTAAATAATTTTTCTTTTATTTGTGATCTTTGATTGATGTACAGACGCACGCACACACGCACACACACACGCCCATGTGCGCGTGCACGCACACACACACACACACACACACACACCCATGTGCATGAACACACACACACACACACACACACACACACACACACAGTACACCTAAGCCTTTTGGAATCTGCTCCCTCCAGAATGTCACACACCTCTGTTAACTGACCCATTATTCAAGCCTGTGACCTTGTGACCAGAACACCTCAGATAAAAAAACAAAACATCTGATTCGAATGCTAAATTATGTAGCCTGTGCAACTTACAAATGAACAGATGGCTTTTTCCAAAGACATATAAACAAGAAATGTAAATTAACTGCTTTGCACAATTCATCAGTCTGAGATGCAGAAATCTCCTGATTTAAGTCCCAGCCTAGCAGCCAGGTGTGTCTTGGAGCAAGACACTCAAAAGCAAGTTCCCTTGGTGCCACATGTGGCTGCCCTCTGCCCCCTCAAGGGGAAGGGGTAAATGCAGAGAACCAATATTTCTATACCTTGTATGTTGTAAGTTGCTTTGGATAAAAACATCTGCAAAATTAATAAATGTAATGCCTTCCCATAATCCTCAGAGTCTCCCGCCCCTGCACACCCAAGAGTGACTCTGAGCTTGTCACCAAGCCCATGGACAAAAACAAACGGGACAACCCTGAGATGTTGTGGGCCTGGGGCGAGTTGCCTCATGCTGCCAAGGTACCGAGGCCAACCTGGCATTACCTTTCAGTATCAGATATTTACCAGGCAGATCCAGGAGCACAATAATGACACTTGGTATTCCCTGCCACAGTTTATGTAAGTTTAAAAAAAAACAGAGGGCTGTTAATGTAAAACATTTATCAGCTGAACAAAGAGTAATGGAAAACGTGCAGGGAACCAGCACATTATTACAGTTTATTCCACATTATTGCCTCTCTTTCCAGGTGTCCTTTGTCCCGAAGGAGTCTGAGCCCCTGAAAATTGCCCCAACCCCCATATCAGTGCCAGTGTTGGACACCACCCACTTTAGGACCATCTCTGAGAAACGTGGCCCTGACGACACGTCGGTCTCCACAGTGATGGCTGAGGTCTGTGAGATGGAGACCACCCCTGTGACAGGGCCAGACCCAGAGGGGGTGGGCGTGACCCTCCCTCTGCTGTCAGAGATGGATGAGGCGGGGGACAGTCCAGGGTTGCATACAAGCAGCAAGACTGGCTCACCATCCAAACGGAAAGGTATGACCAGCAGTTACATCAGCTACTATGAAATGATATAAAACTTGGCAGTGTGACTCCTCCGGCTGTATAGGTGTTACTACTGGCATATCTCTTCAGATAAGAAGAGCCGACACCTGGGGGCTGATGGCATTTACCTGGATGACATCACTGAACTGGAACCTGAAGTGGCGGCACTGTACTTTCCTAAAAGGTAAGGTTAAGGTAAACTTTACTGTCCCCAAAGGGAAGTTTGTCTTGGGCACTGTGCTACAATTTATTGCACTACATATTCACAGAAGGAAACATACAATCTATGAAACATTTTAAAATAAAGGTAGGTCTTTGTGTCTGCAATATCTTTGTTGACCTAACAGGCTAATAACACAAATTAAGGACATACTGTTTTAATAGGGCTAAAAAGTGATAATCATATATTACCTAATATTAAAACTGAACACTTGTGCTGCTTTGAGACTGTCAGTATCTTTTCCTGCAGTGATGGAGTGAGCACTCTCAGGAGAAGTCCAGACAGTGCAGCCAGAAGTGCAAGTCATTCACCACAGTCAGTGGACAGCGGTGTCGACAGTTACTCTGATCAGATGGGAGACCTGCCCTCTATCGCCATCTCCCTGTGTGGAGGACTAACTGACAACAAGGAGATTACCAAAGGTAAACATAGCCTGATTTTGGTGTGTGTTTAAAGGAAACAGGGGACAGCATCGCAACTCAGCAGGTGACATTGATGCCTCATACCTGTGGCTTTTGCGTATTCCTCCCCCCATTTTTGTGTGGGTTCACTGTTGGTACTTTGGTCTCTTCTACAGTCCAGTGACATGCAGGTCAAGTGGATTGGTGTTTCTAAATCTTCCTTTTTGTGTTTGAATGTTTGTGTGTGTGTGTGTGCGTGTGTGTGTGTGTGTTTTTGCCTTCCTTATTACTCCATTATTGCAAGGCTGTTTGTTTGTACATGTTTTTGTTGTTTGTACAAGACTACACTTACCCTTTACTTGTATGCTTGTGTGACAATTGCTTGACTTAATTGCGTGCACTTTGATTACAGGACAGCACTCACTGTCAGATAGATTTTCTGATACTGTTTGACCTTTTTTTGACATGCATGTGTACTTTTTTATTGTAATTCGCTTTGGACAAAAGCGTCTGCTGAATTAATAAATGTAAATGTATATGATAAGCTCAAGACCCTCAACAGCTCTAACATGTAGTTTGAAAATTAAGTATAAATTACATTTTTACACTGTGTTCCAAATTATTATGCACATGACATATCAGTAGAATTTCAGTAAAATAAACATTCTAGCTTTTGCTTGTTTTCATTGCTCACATATTGTTAAGTAACTGGTATCAGTGTCAGTCACGATTGTTACTTGTTTACCAGATGATCATAACTAAAGGGAAACCTGCTTAAAGAGAGTGTTCCACATTATTAAGCAAGTCAGTTTTCATTCAATTAATTTCAGTTCAACTATTTTTATATAGCACCTTTTACTATGTGCCTGAAAGCGCTTTCATGCAATATGGGGAAGAAAAATGATCTGTCTGAAGATGAAAAGCGTGAAATAGTGCAACAGCTTGAAAACCAGTGATATTTCATGAAAACTGAAGAGAAACTGAAGATTGAACTGTGGAAAGATTTGTGAGTGGTTCAGAGCACAGATGAATCCAGTTAGATAAGGGCTTATTAAGGAAATCTTCCATCAGACAAATTAATAGTATTAAAAGGGCAGCTATAAAGAGCCCCTTGTTGAGCAGCAAACAGGTATTTCAAACTGCTGCTGCCGCTGGAGTAGTAAAAATGTCTCCATGCAGAATCCTCTAACCAAAGCTCGCAAAGAGAAACATTCGGGAAAATATGAAGACAAATTGTCAAAGTGTTTTTTTTACTGGTGAATGCCATTCTACACCAGATGGTCCAAATGGATACGGATCAGAATGGTCCCCCTGTTCCAACAACACTGTGACGTCAGTAAGGAGGAGGAGTGATGATTTGGGCTGGAATACTGGGAAGTGGGAAATGTCCCTTCAGAGTGCCTGAAGGTGTCAACATGACATCTGCAAGATATGTGGAGTTCCTAACTGATCATCTTCTGCCATGGTGCCTTGCGGAATAAAATAATTTTCATGCAGGGCAGCACACCAGCCCATACTGCAAAAAACAACATTGGCTGTTTCGTTATTATGGAATGTAAATGAATGAGTTATGGGCATAAAAGGACAAAAATACAGTGATGTGGCCACTGTCGTCCTCTGACCTCAACCCGAGTGAGAAGCTGTGGGGCGTCCTTAGGAAGAAGATCTATGAAGGTGGTTGAGAGTACATCTCAGAAATGCAGCTCTGGGAGGCATCATCAATCAGAAACAGCCAGACACTATACAGAGACTTACACATTTTACAGATTTGATGGATGAGACTTGATATTACAGTAATATCAAAGAAGGGCTCATATATCAATATGTAGCTTGATGTAAATGTGATCTTTTGAAAAATGATCTATTCAGGCTACAAATGTAACAGATTTCTGTTTCGAGTTCATGTATGTTAATATTGAAATGTCATTTTATGTTTACTTTGATCCTCATTTGGACACCTGGGTGGAAACTCACTTCACTTTCATGTTTTCCAGCCTACTGAGGCCATTTCTACTGCAGCTAACAACTGCCCAACATAGACGACAGTCTTTTGTATTATGAATATTTTTATCACTACATTCATAGCAGTAAATAACATCAGCAGTATATTATTTAACTAGACAATTTCTGTTACTGATTATTTTTTTATTGTATAATATTTTATATTACTTCACTGCATCTAACCCATTCCCTGAGAGGACCAGTGGGGTCCCATCCACATGCAGCATTCAGGGAACTAGGATTTGAGTGTCTTGTTTAAGGACATACTTGGCTAGGCTGGGATTTGAACTGGGAGACTTTCTTGTCCTAATGTGATGTTCTACCCATTGAGCCACCAGGCAACGAAATGCATCATAAAGTAAAAACAAAATGCAACAGTTTACCTTGAATACGTGAGTCCATGTTCATGATTGGTTGATTGAAAACCAATGATTGATTGAAAGCGCTTTGAGGCACATTGTTGCGAAAGGTGCTATATAAAAATAAATTGAATTGAATTGAACTGATTAAACAATTAAACACCATAATCAAATATATTTGTCTGAGTGCAGCCTGTTTCTGCTCATAGAAAATGGTGTAAAATCTGCAAAAATAAGTTTGCTTTTTCCAGTCATTCTTTTTCTGTGTTTGTTTTCCTGTCACAGAACAATTTCAAGAGAAGGCTGTATCTTACCAGCAGTTTTCTGAAAACCCATCGCTTATTGATGATTCAAACCTGGTGGTGAAAATCGGACCCAAGTAAGAAGCGTCGTGCCACTGTTTGTGCCAGTGCAGACACAGCTATCTGCCCGTCTCCTAACATAGTGTTTGAGTGTCTCATGATACGTTCGTTAGTTTTATTTCAGCATAGGATCCTGTTGAGCTAGTTGTCTCTTGCAGTTTTACTGCTGGTCAGGTTCCCTGGATTTGAGTACAGAGGAGGTAATTGGGCCTCATCTCTCCCTGCTCCAGATACTACAACTGGGCCACCGCGGGCCCTCTGATCCTCTCCATGCAGGCCTTCCAGAAGCCTTTGCCAAAGGTACTGTTCTACAGCCTTTGCCACCTGGAAATGCAATGATGCGCAGATTGCTAGGAGCAAGGGGCGGTTTATAGGCTCTAGGCTTAACTGTCCTTTCTGGTCATGTTTACTGTATATGGAGGCAGGTTTTAGGAGTCAGGATGTTATACCAGTGGTGGGCAGTCACGGTCCTGGGAGCCGCAGTGGGTGCGGGTTTTTGTTTCAGCTAATTCATTCAATTTCATTTGAATTCTATCTTAGATATCAATTACATCATTATGTATCTTAATTTTTCTTGATCATTTGCATCCATCTGTACTTAGTTGTCTTTAAATATGGAGAAAATCGGTTAAAGAAGAAAGGTAAAAGTGCCAATGACAAAGAATGCTTAATCAGGAGCAGTGACTTAAGTAATTATTAACAAGAAATAGATTAAAATATATCGTAATTATTAAACATTAAGTAGCAATATCAGTAAGTCTATGTCATGCTATTTAAATTCTTAATAAAAACGAATAAGGTTTGGTGAGAAGTTCTGGACTGACCCAGTAATGATATGAAAAATGTCAATAATGTTTAGTTGACAATAAGGTTCAATTAAAAGCAGAAATTGGCTGAAGCAAAAACCTGCACCCGCCGGGGCCCTCTGGGACCGTGACTGCCCACCCCTTTATAATAACCTCTGCTAGTCAGTAATAGATCATCATACACTGTATAGTCTTTTGTTAATGTTTCTGATTGCAAGTCACATTCATATTTACATGTTCTGTCATGTCCTGCAAATACAAACTATAGATGCAGTTTGCAGTTTTACCATGTTTTAAAGAGCCACGCTGTATCAGTGAGATGTACATAGAAAGGTTATTGTTAAAAACAATTTCTGAGAGAGACTATGGTCCACAGCTGGATCAGCTCAGGCTCCTGCGACTAAAGTGTCTGTTAGTAATGTCTGCGTACATAGCCAAATCAGGCTGCAGGAACACCCCACAATGTGTGCATAGCCAAATCAGGCTGCAGGAACACCCCACAATGTGCGCATAGCCAAGTCAGGCTGCAGGAACACCCCACAATGTGCGCATAGCCAAGTCAGGCTGCAGGAACACCCCACAATGTGCGCATAGCCAAGTCAGGCTGCAGGAACACCCCACAATGTGCGCATAGCCAAGTCAGGCTGCAGGAACACCCCACAATGTGCGCATAGCC
>JABJVR010001678.1:0-14799 GCA_025773905.1 Chitala chitala
GCACCCCACAGCGTGCGCGTGTCACACAGTAGCACCCCACAGCGTGCGCGTGTCACACAGTAGCACCCCACAGCGTGCGCGTGTCACACAGTAGCACCCCACAGCGTGTGCTTCCTGGTGGTTCGAATCCCTGAGCAAGACCACACGTCGTCAGATTGATGTTAAGCAAACCAAGTATTTCCACAGTGAACCGGCTTTTAAATTCGCATTTAAGCGGAATTAATTAACTCTCCTGAAATCATTCTCGATATTTAAGTTCTTTCAAACAAACACTCAGACACGAAGTACGAGTTACTTAAACACGCCGATTTTTGCGAGTTTCGTGACACCATTTTTGCGAATTCAGTTTCGAATTCACGCTTATCTGAACTTCTCGGACATCCTGAAAGTGCGCCTCGGTTTGTCTGGCAATACAGAGAAGACAGGAGAAACATCTCACCCAGAAGATGAGGCTGAGCAGCAGCAGGACCGTCTTGGATGTCAGTACGCCGCAATCCATCACTGCGGACCGGAGGAGCGACGCGTACGTGTACGGGTGCGGGGTTAAGACTCGTCCAGCCGTGTGGATCTGGTGCTGCAGTAACTAACCAGACAGAAAATACCTCAGTCACGCCTAACACAAGACAGAAAAGCTGTGGTCACGCCTAACACAAGACAGAAAAGCTGTGGTCACGCCATCACATGCCTCTCTTAGGCGGCCAAAAGGAAGTCAGCAGCTCATATCACGGGTCCTAAAGGCCGACCGGGTACTGAAGAAGATATAACCTCACGTCACGTGGTGTGGCGACAATGTTACTTCACATCACGTGGTGTGGCAACAACGTAAGATCACATCACGTGGTGTGATATCATCATCCAGTCCTTTTCTAAGATGTCTGTGCAAATGTATGGAGGGGTAACAAGAAGAGTATAATCACAAAAAGAAGTTAACAGTGACAGCTTCTGTAGAGCAATTTTGTTTTCTTTTTAACTAGCTCACCCTTTAAAATTTGCAATACAAGTACTGAAAAACTGAAATGACTGTTAGCCAGCTACTGCATCTGATGCTGTGAAAGTGTGCGTGTGTGTGTGATAGAGATAGAGAGAGAGAGAGAAAGAGGAGTGATAGTCAATTAGGAATTCGAACCTGTGACTTCTCAAAACTACCAGACAAGATGAGTAGTCCATTGAGCGGAAGAGCCGAGTCTTTCACTTGGGGAACTAATCAGACTCTTGTCCTGAAAACCAGGGGATTTATACCATAGTGGTCCACGTTGTGCTACATCTGCAGGCTTTTTTTTTTTTTGTAAATATTAGGGGGGAATAATTGGTTTCTTCAAACAGCCCCCTCCCAGGTCAGACCTGAGTCACATGATCACTGCTGCATTCCTGTGTTTTCTGTGTTCATGACCTACTAACTCACAACAGCCCTGTCAGTACTGTACTCAGCATAACACCCTGGAGCTTCAGAACTGCCAAACATGACCTGAGAAAACCATTATGACTCTGTATAACATTACATGGTGTAAAATACCATCAAAACACTCTACCAGTGATAGTGTTCACCTGAGACTTACCACTTTGTGACAATCCACTGTTTCCGTTAACTCATTATTTTTCCAAGTCATCTTTATTCCATTTCAGACATGATACTTCTGACAGTAACACAATGCTTATCCCTGTCACTCGTTTCATTACTACACATTTTTATCCTCTGTGGATTAACGCTCATTAAAACAACCTGTGCACCACACCTCTGCTGTAATACACTATTTTGACCCCCTATAACTCAGTTCGTAACATTTTCTCTTCACTATGACAACACTTTTGTTCAAGTCATTTTATAGTAAGTCCACATTTCATCCTTTAATCTGTAGTCTATCCCATAACACTATGGTTTGGGTTTCTGGTTTCCCCTCCATTTGTTCAGCCTCAGGTCACGCTGTTTTACAGTCTTCAGACCTAAAACTATACAGTTAACCAGGTCAGAAACACAAATCCAATATTAACATAAAATGTAAAAATGATACACAAAGCCCATGTAGGATAAACGTTTATATTTATTTGTTTCTCTGACTTGCAGGTGTCTCCGGTTGTTTGGAGGTACTGAAATAACGTAAGGCGTGTTGACACCATGAAGAGGCACAGAGATGTTAAACAGCTGAAACCTGCATGAGACTCCAAATTTGTGCACAAATTACAAGTTATCAAAATTACAACTAGTCTATTTCACACACAACAAAGTCATATTGCCTAAAGGGAAGCAAAAAACTTTATGCAACACACAAAAAAATCTGTACACCCAATATTGCTTTAAACCCCTTTGAGTGGTAGTGAATTCCTTTCTACTTGGCATTTGAGAATTACACCCTTTATCCAAAGTAAAATTTTGCTGACCAAAAGTCAACATTCTGTCTCCAATTAAATGCACAAAATGGTAACTGCTAACACCAAACAGTCTGTAGTGACGTAACTTTTTTTCCTTTAACCAAGTCGGCTGTCCTGTTTGAGTGTCACTCACCCATTACTAGTAAGTCTTCTGTACAGTGAACAGCAAAAAAGGTACTTACCAAACGGTAAACGAGAACCTTTGAGGTCTGGTTGGGAAATTTTAATGCTTTCACACAATAAAGTAGCTGCATTTGTCCATCTGAACTGTCAAATTCAATTTAAAATTATGTCCATTGTTAACGCAGAAGGTACCGTTAGTTGTTTTTCTAAATGTAATTTTGAGTTTATTAACCCATAACACATATAAGACAGGTAAAATACGTACCGATCCAACAGTCCCTGACTGGATGACAGCATTCAAAAATGCAGCATTATTTCCTAGGACTGTGAGTAAATTAATTTCAGAAGCAGCTTTCAGAGGGACACGGTCAAGTGAGTACAGGTAGTCCCCGACTTATGATGGAGATGCATTCTGCTGACCCCATCGTAACTTGAAAATATCGTAAGTCGAGACATGGCCAAAACACTAGAGACACAGAAAAAAAATATGCTCTCTAACAGCGAGACCACTCAACTGTGTCAATCGCTGGCGAGAGAGGAGATGCGTACATCCCAGAAGCGTCTCGACCTATCGTACTGCACATGCTGCTACGTTTGCCTGCTGCGCAAAAGTAAATATTTTTACAATTCTGTCATATCGCTATTGTCATCGTAAGATTGAAAAATCGTAAGTCTAACCATCATAACTCGGGGCCCATCTGTGTTTTAAACAGTGCGCTGAACAGTTCTGTGAGCTGTCTGAAACACAGGCCTCAGACTCAACACTAACAGAGTACAACCAGGAACGTGTACTTCCACTTCCTACGACTTCACCGTACGTGTGTGCAACCCCCGCTCTGCCATCCTCATCTACAACTTAAATCTGCCATCCCAGCTCTAACTGAAGTCCATGCTGAGGTGACTGTTTCATTGTTTTATTCCTTCCCATGGGGTCCTGACCTTCTGAAAAAAAGGCTTTATGTCCTGCCTTCTGTTCTGTGGTCAGTATTGGGGGGGTTAGACCTTGCTAACACATGACACTTGACATATGACCTGAGGAGCAGCACCTGAGAGGGCAGCTTGAGGTGAAGCCCAGGGCAGCCCCGTGCCCCGAGTGATGACAGGGATCAGTCACGTCACATAACAATTACAGCCAGTATAAAAAACTGAACAGAGCATTTTAAAACAAACCGACAGTGCAACCAATGTGGGGAGGGGCTACGGGTTGCGTAGTGGACACCTACTGAGCTGTGAACTATGAGGTGGGGGGGTGGCACTTGTCAGCAGTTGTTCAGTAGCCTTGCCCTGAGCTCCTTCACGCGGGGACTCTCCTTTACACTGCCCACATCGATGTGGTACACTGTGGTCTGCAGAAAGGTGTACACGCTGCTGAGGGCCTCATCGTACGTCAGGCCAAACACAAAGTGGGCTTTGAAGAGCTCGTCAAAAGCCCCCAGGGAGCAGCTGGCCTGGCAGGGCAGGAGATGTCCGTCCAGAACGATGTGGAAGCTCTCAATCTGGTCTCGTCTGCTGCCCACAGCTACCAAGTAGGGCTGCCGCAGGCCTCTGGCGGTGTGAGGATGCAGCTCTGGCCTGGAACTCGACTGAGACGAGAATAACTGGCACGTAAACATTCGTCACACTGTACCAAAGATAATCCAAAGAAACGTTCTATTATCTTTTAACAAACAACATCCCTGTCAAGGAAACTGATTCTTTAAAGACTTATGTATTTTGCTGGAAGTATTTTATAGCCAGATTTCTCAAAACTATAGTTTTCCTACTCTAAAGCTCTATTGTTAAAGCTCTATTGTTCAAGATGGCATTATGCACTGCCTTCCTGGACCATACCTCTTGAAACTGGACCATGCGGTCGACTGCTTCCCGTGCGCTGATTTTGGCTGACTTCCTCCCTCCCGGGGGTGGGGGCAACAGGTGCACCAACAGAAGAACAGAGGCCATGTCACTGTCCCAGCCTGCAAAGGGGCACGGGGTAACCAGGGGTGCCACGACACATCGCAGTGCAAAACAAGTGACAGTGCAAACTGCGGAGATGGTCGATGGTACCGGGCCAAGTGTGTGCTGTCACATTTTATTATAAATAACATTAACAACAAAAACTGCAAGCAATACAACAAGTGGTCATTTTCTGGAATTACCTTTTTTTTCCCACTGGCATCACCTGTGTCGTACTAATCCACGGGCCGTTTTTTCAGCGGTGCCAGTGAAAAGTCTTGCTAACGTAGTTCAGTCATTTTACCGAAGTTGCGATTTTTTTGGGGCTGTGCTGCAAACTCACTTTTGATGTACTGCATAGTAAAACTGATTAGTCCTTATCAGTTGTATAAATTTTTTTTAGGTTTATTAAATTTATAGTTAGGAAAATAGTTTTTGATTATTCTGGATATTATTTTTAATGTTAATTGTTCACCCTCCCACTCCACCTGTCCCCACCCAGCACTCGGGCCTGGCTGTGTTCACCCTCCCACTCCACCTGTCCCCACCCAGCACTCGGGCCTGGCTGTGTTCACCGTCCCACTCCACCTGTCCCCACCCAGCACTTGGGCCTGGCTGTGTTCACCGTCCCACTCCACCTGTCCCCACCCAGCACTCAGGCCTGGCTGTGTTCACCCTCCCACTCCACCTGTCCCCACCCAGCACTCAGGCCTGGCTGTGTTCATTCTCCCACTCCATCTGTCCCCACTCAGCACTCAGGCCTGGCTGTGTTCACCCTCCCACTCCGCCTGTCCCCACCCAGCACTCGGGCCTGGCTGTGTTCACCCTCCAACTCCACCTGTCCCCACTCACCGTGCCCTTCAGGGAGCTCCTGTTCTGCTGCCCTCAGCAGGCTGCACAGGTCAGCTGACTGTGTCAGAGATTTGGCCTCTTTGATGACTTTGGCTTTGAAGACACTGTCCCAGCTCTCAAGGAGCTTGCAGGATGTTTCGAGTCCAAAGAGCAGCGTGAAATCCTGATTTACCTCCAAGACAGAGAGTGAAACAGCAGAAGCATCAACCAAGGACATCCTTCAGATGGGTCAGAACCAGAACCTGAAGTCATCATCTGTGCACTTAACCTTTGATGTTGTGTGCAGAGATGTTAAGACACAGAACAGCTTTGAGCAGAACAAAGACAGTCTTTTCATTAGGAGCATGAAACCGTTTTGAAATTAAAGCTATAGTACCACAGTGAAGTAAAACCCTCTTTATTAAGCTCATCGCTGCAGTACATGTTACCATGACAACTAGAACAGGCTCAATGGCCTTCTCTCATCTCTAATACTGCAGTTGCAGGTTTCCTGGTGAAACTCACAGGGTTGTCACTCTGTCCAACACAACCCCATGGGCCAGAGGGACTTGGACTCACCAGGCCCTTCGTGTCAAGCAGTCGGGGGAAAGTGGCCAATATGGTGCCAGCTCTCTGTGGGTCATGGACGAGCTGCCGTCGATACTGGAACGTGTGTCGCATCTTAAGGAAGACCTGCTCCCTGTCTGTGCAGCGGGCCAGGGCGGACACGGCCTGCTCACACCGGTCTCCTCGCAGCTGCTCGCCCAGCTGGATTTGGCGCTGGAAGTCCGGACCCTTGCTCACCTCGCTCTTCTGGGACACCCGGTTCCGATGGAAGCCTTTCCGCTGCACAGTTTTCAAGCGCCATGCCAGGTAGCCTGTGCCACTCCTGCCATCATAGAAATGCTCCTGCACACACATACGTGTTTGTCAACACAGAGACAAAAGCGTGCACATACATGTAGCAGTACACGCTGCGGCACAGGCCCATCACAGTCAACTGCAAAAAATCACACGAAAGGACCACTGTTAACATGAAGCCAAATGGTGTGATGGTTAGCACTCACTCACAGTCACTCACAGTCACTCACACTCACTCACACTCACTCACACTCACTCAGTCACTCTCAGTCACTCACACTCACTCACACTCACTCAGTCACTCACAGTCACTCACACTCACTCAGTCACTCACAGTCACTCACACTCACTCACTCAGTCACTCACACTCACTCAGTCACTCACACTCACTCACAGTCACTCACTCACACTCACTCAGTCACTCACACTCACTCAGTCACTCACACTCACTCACACTCACTCAGTCACTCACACTCACACTCACTCACACTCACAGTCACTCACAGTCACTCACACTCAGTCACTCACTCACTCACACTCACTCACACTCACAGTCACTCACACTCACAGTCACTCACACTCACAGTCACTCACACTCACTCACTCACTCACACTCACTCAGTCACTCACACTCACAGTCACTCACACTCACTCACAGTCACTCACAGTCACAACGCCTTCCTGAAATTCTTACTGAAAGCTAAGAAAGTCTTCTTGCTCTGCCTTCCAGTTACTATCCAACTGGAAATCTCAGTGAAAAAGAAAAAAAGGAAAAGTGTGTTCATCAAAGAGTGAAAGTGTGAGGCCATCCTGCCCCCCCCCCCAACCCCCCTTTAGATTCTGCTTGTTCCTACTGTACTCATTATATCCACAGCAAACCAAAATAAAACCAGGAAGAAAACCACACTGGTATGAAGTGAGCATCAGAGCCTTCAGTTACAGGACAAGACTGTGCAGTTACGCACACATGGTCACTTACGCACACACTTTCACTTACATGGTAACTTACACACACACGGTCACTTACACACACGGTGACTTATACACGGTAACTCACATACACATGGTCACTTACACACACACGGTCACTTACGCACACACATGGTCACTTACATGGTAACTTACACACACACGGTCACTTACACACACACACGGTCACTTACATGGTCACTTACACATGGTCACTTACACACACACACACGGTCACTTACATGGTCACTTACACACACACACGGTCACTTACATGGTAACTTACACACACACGGTCACTTACACACACACACGGTCACTTACATATCCGTTCTTAGAGAAGGGATCCTTCAGAGAGGGAAAGAGAGTGATAATTCCCAAAGCATAGAGTTCTCGCACATTTTTAGGTGGAGTCGTTCTGTGGAAGGATACAAAGAATGATTGGTTGTTTTTAATTTTCACACTGGGACAAGATGAGGTGTAGCGGAGCAGACAGTGAGTAGATGAGGTGTAGCGGAACAGACAGTGAGCAGACAAGGTGTAGCGGAACAGACAGTGAGCAGACAAGGTGTAGCGGAACAGACAGTGAGCAGACAAGGTGTAGCGGAACAGACAGTGAGCAGACAAGGTGTAGCGGAGCAGACGGTGAGTAGACAAGGTGTAACGGAGCAGACGGTGAGTAGACGAGGTGTAGCGGAGCAGACGGTGAATAGACGAGGTGTAGCGGAGCAGACGGTGAGTAGATGAGGTGTAGGGAAGCAGACAGTGAGCAGATGAGGTATAGCGGAACAGACGGTGAGCAGATGAGGTGTAGCGGAGCAGACAGTGAGCAGACGAGGTGTAGCGGAATAAACAGTGAGCAGACGAGGTGTAGCGGAACAAACAGTGAGCAGACGAGGTGTAGAGGAGCAGACAGTAAGCAGACGAGGTGTAGCGGAGCAGACAGTGAGCAGACAAGGTGTAGCAGAGCAGACGGTGAGTAGACGAGATGGCGTACAGTAGGAACTGTGTTCACACCCACCCCTGCGTCTCGGTCATATGAGCCACCAGCAGGTTAATGAGGTGTCTTCTTGTTGTGTCTGTTAGCGTACCCTTGGCCTGGTACTCCTCAATGACCCGGTCCCCTCCGGGCCTCCTGGCTAAAACCGCCTGCACCAGCTGGGCAGAATGACCAGTGACAGGATGAAAATCACGACTCACTGTTCATATGCTGAAATAACAGGTACAACATGTCATGGGTACTTTACAACTGACAGGTACATGTCTTGGCCTACAATTAAGATGACACACGGACCTCTTTACATACACAGAAAAGACACTTGGCCTACAGTTAAGATGACACACGGACCTCTTTACATACACAGAAAAGACACTTGGCCTACAGTTAAGATGACACACGGCACCTCCTTGGCCTCCAGAGCTGTCCGATCACTTGTACTGCTGTCTTCCTGTGAAGGCCGCGGCCTTTTGGCTGGACAGGAGGACTCACCGCGGCCGTTAGGCAGCACCGCCGGAATCTCGGGGGTCACCAGCTTTTCTGGACAGAGTCAAGAGAAGAACAACAGAGTGACGCACAGTGCGGTCATCATGTAATATGATACAGAAACAACGATCAAGACCAAAACATTCATTCCCAACAGGTCACTCACTTAAAGGGTAAGTACTTCCAAACGAAGGCCATGACCGTAACCTTCAACATTCACAGGACATTTTACTTTTTATGGTTCATTTCCTGAAGGTTTTCATGTTCTGGAATTGTTATTCATTGTTCCCAGGAATAATAATAATAATAAATTTTATTTATAAGTGCCTTTCAGTAACTCAGGGTCACTATACAAACGAGAAAACAATAAGTAACAGTGACAACAAACAATTCATAATACAGCGTAAAATAAAACAGTCATCACCGGTGGTCGTCACCATAAAATGGTACATAAGATCTGATCTGAGAGCAGCCTAAAACCATCTAGGATGACCACTTCTGAAAAGGCAGGTCTTAAAATGTGATCTGAATATGGCTGGACAGTCTGTGCTACAGAATAATTAAAAAAAAACATGAAAATACAGACAATACAGAGAAAGACCTAATTATACTGGCAAGACAAAAGACTGTAAAGAGCACAGGTTACACCAGTGTAAATGTACACAATGCAAACATTAGCATGTCATAGCAAACAGCATCCTGTGTTGTTCACCTTCCAAGCAAGGAGACCAGAGATCCGAGGCTTCAGGTAGCGACAAGAGTCACGGCAGATAAACACTCATACTGACACACTGTAGTGCTTCAGCACTAAACACGTTATATTAACGTTTCACCACCAGAATCAAAACCGTTGTTTTTCTTCATATCTCTAACGTCTTTGATAACCAGAGAAAGGACTTTGAAGACTACACCTGTGCCGACACAAGTCACTGTCTCTCAGGTAATATGCATGCATTTAGTATTTTAAACAGTGATTCCTTCTAGGATAAACTCCTTGAGGGGGAAAACACACTTCCATCTGCTGTTCTTTTGCTACTGTGTTAATGTGTTACCCCCACAAGACCTGCATTGTGGACAGAATATTGTGGGTTTTGTGTGGACTGTACATTTTATGTCTTTGCACCAGACTATGCTGAAGAGTTGTTATGCAGTATCAGTGTTCAGGGCGGGCCGAATGTACATAGACTTTTCTCTGGTTTAAATGCTACTATAGAGTTTGCTTTCATTTTAAAGACATGCTTTGTGTATAAGTATGATTCAGAAATCCTTGGAGAGGGACTCTGTGAAAACATGTAGTGTGCGACAGCGTGATGACACAGGTTCGTAGTAAGGATGAAGCGTGGTCTTCTACGACATGCAATTACAGAACACTAAGCAAGGCACTATAACACACACATTCAAGTACTTATGGATCCAAAGTTGTACTACAGTACTTTGTGCAAAAACATACCACAACAAACTCCAAGTGTCAAACATTATACTTAAGATATCTTAAGAAAATTCTTTCACTAGCTCAGAAATGTCAAAAAATTAAACATCTTAGCTCAAGGAGTAGTGCTTAAGTTGATGTAACATTGACAGCCATGCTGTGTTACCAGGGGACGCCTTCATGGAGAAACCAAGTGTGAAACTGAATAAAGACACCAAACTTAATGCTCTTTGGTCTTTTATTTCTTCGTTACATGTTGTTATATTATTACTTCGTGGAGCTTGTAAGCCACCTTCCACCAGCAGTACAATTCGTCACAGATAGCAGGTTCCTTTCTGGAGATCCCCACACAGCATAACCCTCTTCATACCCTTGTGCTGAAGACAAACGGCCTTGGTAGCCCCACACAGTCAGTCTTTTGGATGCTCTGTACAGCGTTTCCATGAGACAGTGACAGGCTGCGATTGCTCATGGTGAAGATATTTTTCAGTTTAACTAAAGACACCCTCCATGGCAGGAGATACATCTGTACATGTACTGTACTTTGTGACCTCGTTCTTCTACTGATGCCATGACGTAAACAGTGGAATGAGCTCCTGTTTGGACAAAACAGGAGTACATGTACAGATGTATCTCTTGCCATGGAGGGCGTCTTTAGTTAAACTGAAAAATATCTTCACCATGAGCAATCGCAGCCTGTCACTGTCTCATGCTCTTCATCACTCATCGTCTGCGTCACCGTTACCCCTGCTGGGGAAATGCTTCTCGCCCACCAAGACTGTGTACACGCAGCTCTTTGGACCTTCACGCTGCTGTATCACACGCACAAGTTGTTCCATGTCTTCTGTAGACTGCACAATGTCTGACCTGGTGCATGTTTCTGGCAGTTTTCCACAATCTCCTGCATGTCATTCTGAAGATCTCCAGAGGGACTGTTCTCGTTGCAGCCTGATGACCCATGTAATGACGTCGAAGCTGAGATCAACACTGGCGATTCTTCAGGCCGTTGAGCCCCGATTTTCTACTGTTGCACCTAGCTTGGATGCACTGTCTTGTTGCAGCTTCATCACCCGTTCGCCTCTCTTTTCTCGAGCCTGCTGGATGCTCCTCTTCCTCTCTCTGCACTTCTGTGCTCTGAGCCGTGCCTTCTCCCTCTCAATCTGCTTCCGTTCTTCTGGCAGATTTTTACGCCTCTCCCGAAAGCGCTCCGCCTCTCTTGCTTTATATGCTTTGAACTTTTCTTGATCAGCTTTGAGTTTCTCCCGATATCGGCGGAGCCGTTTTGCATTGGGCGTCAGTGCGTCCTGTGACGTGAAAGCGAAAGGCTTCAATGGTCTCGATCCGCCCGAACCTAGGGCCGTGGCCGCAACGCTCCGGTCCTGTCGTCTCCCTTGGCAGGACAGACGAGGAGACACAAGTGGCCACGTGGGCACCATGGCACAACTTGCTGCAAAATATAATTGACAACCTGTGACTGCAGCACAAGGTCTCTAAGCAACACCTGTTTAGTTGCATTCCATCAAAAAAATGAGAAATTTGTGTTTAAGCAAAACCAGAGTAATACTTGTCACCTGTAACGCACAAAATGCAACGCATACTCAAAATATAATTTTAATCAAGTCGGAGCATTATTTTATCATGTTTCCCCATCATTTCAGTAGTCCATATACACTTAAGAACATCTAAATAAAACACTGATAAACTGAAAGAAATTGCATTTTGTGCAATAACGTTGTTACTGATCTATAGCAAACACATGAATCCTAATAAACACATTTAGCTATTTGAAGATTCCTGCATTTAGTGAATGACACATTAAACACACTGAAATAAGTCTCACACTAACAAAAATTCAACAGTTGGCAGAATAAGTTAAAGCTAAAAGCTTTAGGGTCAACATTCCTACTGTCCAAAGCAGCACGAGGCTCAAATACACAAGACACTGGTGAGGTGAGGCGGGACGTGAGGGACACGGCAGATCCACACACCGTACCTCCACAGTGAATGTCCCATGTCATGTCATGAGCTCGTGTCTACATGATGTCTGCAGGTCCACAGCTATACAAAGTGTTGAAATATCGAGGACAAGCTGAGGCCATTCTGGGTGTTACACTTGGAACAGTAGCGTAAGCACTTGGTCACTAAACTGTCATTAGAAGTTTTAATAGTAAAAAGTGTTTTTCGCAGTACACTTGAAGATATTCATATCATAGAAACTGTATTTGTTTCCATTCCCATGAAGACAAACAGGTAAGGCACAAAAACGGTACTGCATACGGCCTTCATTGACAAGAAAACGTGACGTGATGAACTCTGACCCTAACCTGGAGTCCTGTCAGTCACCCACATTCGCTCTTGGTGTGAACAATTTGTATTGGAAACAGTCTGTGAGAGGACAAGGCGAGTGGAGGTCAAGGTGCAGACGTCAGGTTTCAGTTAAATACAACATTCCCTCGTATGTCCTGAGAATTAGTGCAGCCACAGACCCCATATTCCTGTACAAGGTTACGTATACGCACAGTGTAACGCACGCGGACATGGACCTGAACTCCATAAACAGCACGTGCTACGTGTGAAATTAATGTGCCTCTCCTCTTAATGTTATGCTTTACAACTCATACACAATGAAAAGGCAGCAAAAAAAATACATTTATATAAAGATATATATGCATATATCTTTGCATATACACACACACACACACACACACACACACACACACACACATATGTATGTAAAGAACAAAAATATTAAAACATTGGTCCTAGCAGTTGACAAATTACGGGACATGTTACCAGAACTATTCTAACAAGATGGTTGTTCTTCAGTGTACAACCCCAAGACAGTCGTGGAAACACCGTGTACGTGTGTGTGTGCTAACAGCAGCAAAGTCATGCTTTTCGCAGGAAAGTAAACGGCAAATCTCACGGAAGGGTACAGACTAGACACAGTCATGGAAACATGGCACCAACAGACATTAGAAAATTGTCACTCCAGAAAGGGAGTCTTCAGCCCTATTCTACTGTTAAGAGTTCTAAATTACAGAATAAACTGTGAAAATCTTTCTGACTGGACACACTATAATCTTACATACAAGTTGTTTTTCACATTTTGGTATTGAAGGTAAAAGTGTTGAAGGTGTTTAGGCCCTTTCATCCTTTCCAAACCTTACTGCATCTCTGTCACTAAGCAGCAAGGTTATTAAATAGTGATGAGGTGTTTAGTACGGTCTGGTGCTACACAGTCAAGGCAGGAAACCATGAGCGGACGATCCACTCACTTTCACTGACGTCACTCGTACTGAAACAGAAGGGTTTGGGCTCAAACATCCTGGGGAACTCCTCAGTGTCTCCTTCAGACATGTTTGTAACCAGACTGTTTGAGATTTCAAAACTGTCTTCACCTTAAGACAAAAAACATACATACGTATTAAAACAAACCTTCATGAATTATGATTTCACCGTTTAAAAAACAGCAATTTTGCAAATCTGAATAAACACCTGTTCTATCATCATGCAGAGACTCTGTAGAAACCATGGTGCCCTCTGCTGTATGGGAGGAGAACTGCACCGTCTTCCTGCACACGTCACAAAACGGTGGATCCAGTGCGGCCACTCTTCCACAGACCGCACAAAACGTGTCAATCTGGAAAGGAAGGGGGTTCATTACAACATCAGCACAGCAGAAAGGCAGCCGAGCGCACCGAGCTAAGTACCGCACATGTTTTTAGGCTTCATTATTTTGCTGTTCCACAGTTCACTGACCTTCACATCCACCTCGGTGTCCTCCTCTTTGATGAGCGTGTCCACCTGGGCCAAATCCCTCTGAGATTCTGAGGAGACAGAATGGCCACGCTTGGGCTTAAAGCTGTGACTCCAATGGCAAAGACAGCATAACGTCTCCCTAATCCATACCTGACAGCTGAGGTGCTGCACAGCAGTGAAAACCACAGCCGGAGGTGCACACAAAACAGCTGCACACCCAATAAAAACCTGTAGTTTTGTCAGGAGAGCCATAAACCCTGAGCACAACACTCAGGTCAGGTGAGTGACTGAAAGTACAGCTTTCTGCATACTGTACCTATCAAACAACTGGAATACACAAACGTTTACAAATAAGTTTGCAAGGATTGTTTTTACTTTTCATCACAACAAATCAATAAATGTGACAGAACGTGTAGTTTACAGTAAATTACTGAATAGACAAGAAATACTGTTTTTTAACCAGCACATTTATAACACCATTTGGGGACAAATTTTTCACCCATTTTATAGTTACTTGCACGGAATATTAGAGAAAAACACAATAACTTCCTTCCTCAACGCTACAGAGATAAGTTATGACTAAAATGAGTGAAACAGTTTACATGATGTAGAAGATAAAAAAAAAACACAATGAATTAAGAGAGGCAGCAGAAATGCCCTTTGTGTTTAAGCAGGCATCACGCAGCTGCCAGGGGGCTCAGAGCCTCCTCTAGCATGCTTTAAAACGCTAAAATGCCATCGAAATTTCATGTATTGTTTTAGAATTAACACCATTTGTTGCAACCTGCTTTGCTTGATTCACCAGGTCTGGATACTAGTACAGTATCGGCATGGTTAGGGTTAGGAACACAAACAGCTCAGCTGTCCAAAGCCTTGTGTTTTCCACTCCTGACATAGGACAACAGGGAGCCCTGGGGGTGTCAGAACAGCAACAGTACTGGGACCCCCCAAACTGCCAACACAGGACAACAGGGAGCCCTGGGGGTGTCAGAACAGCAACAGTACTGGGACCCCCCAAACTGCCAACACAGGACAACAG
>JABJVR010001679.1:0-18739 GCA_025773905.1 Chitala chitala
CTCCACGCACACAGACCCAAGGCAGGAATTGAACCCCAGGCCTGGAGGTGCGCGGCGACAGTGCTAACCACCACGCCTGCTTAAATCCACTCCAGCAGTAAATAATAATGTAATGAATATGCAGGTCTTAACATAACAGTAAAAGCAGACAGATTACAACACAATTCAAAATTATTTCATTCTCAGTATCCAGTAGGGATCCAAACAGAGGTTTCAAATGCTAAATGCAAAAAATTTGCCTTCGTGACAGCATCCTCACAGCACCTTAGCGTCCCACATGTTGCTAAGCAGTCCAAGGCAAATAAAAGCATCTCACGAGCAGATAAACCATAGCCTGACATCCAATCCATCATCCTCTCCAAACCGTTGAAGAAAAGCGGAGCTTACAGGAATGGGACTGCTTATCGTTTCTGTATCTGACTAGAAGAACAGATGGATGGACTGAGTCCAATTATTCCTTTATAAACCTTGATGTGGAGCTTCGATCTCTCTCTCCAGCCTGCGCAAGGTCAAGAGTCTTGGCTTGCACTGAGACACAGAAGGAGAAAGGGGGTGGGGAGAGGTCTGTTGGGAGCAGGGTTGTGGGAAGCTCCCTGGTGTGCAACATCCCGTGAAGCGCTCCTGAGATCTTCAACTTAGAAGGAAGAATAAACCCTAAGGTGGATGGATCTTATCTGTCAGTACTGAGCTTGCAATATATCACTAGAGGCATTAAGAGCCAGTAAACGAAATAGACACACTTATTTATATACTGTATAATACACAATTGACAGATTTAAAATTCTAACCACTCCTTAAATGGTTTAATAGTTTAATGGTTGCATATCATTAATGCTTAAAAATGTGCAGTTCAAGGTATGTTTTCAGAAAACAGTTGTTTTGTTCATAGCTCTTCCTTACAGCTTTTCAGAACTGACGTTATGTTCTGGTGCCTTGTGTTGCAGGGTGTGACTTCTGCACAGAATGACACAACATGCATTTACTGGAGACAGTCATGACCATCAGATGATTAGCATGGCCAGGAGCCTGCATTGAACCGTTAACTAACCATGCAGGTATTTGTGCATTAGTAGATGGAAGCAAAAAACATTATGCATGAAACTAGTTTGCACAGGTTTGCCATTTCATCATGTAGGACAGTATGTTCCCATGGCCAAAATACAGTTCAAAGACATAATTGAAGAAGCATAAACTTCTTAAATGACTGAAGAATCTGAACAAAGTGATCTGGTGCGAAAGTGATGGCTCACTGGTTCCAAGCCATTGCTGGCATAGATGGAAAGAACAAGGAATTTAAAGCAGATCCAAGCCACAGTTCATAGCCAACGTGAGAAGTCCTTGTACATCTTTTTCCTTCATACTATACCTAACATCTGGATTAATAAACAACATTTTTCATATAACTGAGTTGTTTAGGAATATTTTTCAATTATCACGAAGATGGAAAGGTGAAGGTATAATGTTACTAAAGACATTTTTGTTTTACAATGCTTTACATCAGTCCCCTTGGCTCTGTTGCCAGGGCGATGCCAGGAAACGTAGAACTAACACAAACCATCCCTTTAGCTGAGTGGAGCCCAAATGTTCCAACCTTGAACAAAGCCCCCCCCACCCCACCCCACCCCCCCATCCCCAGAAAGCCCAGAGGATCAGTGAAGAAATGTCAGCTAGCACATGGTGGATAATTCTGTGAAATGTCACCAAAGGGTTCAAAACTAACGTTTACTTCCAGCCTCTGAATGCTGTGGACCCCTTTCTGCCTTCATACTGTCTTTCTCTTTTCAAATGCATTCTCTTGGCAAAAGCAGTCAAATAACGTTAATTACTTTATGCTGAACAGAGAGAGATTAAACTTATTACTTATAAATCAGTATCTTTCCTTAGATCAGTATCTTCTGGGCTGTCTTTCATTTGGACATTACTTCTCCAAATATAAAACTAAACATATAAATCACTTGAAACTGGAAGTCATCAGATTTAATATTGCATTTGTATTACATAACTTTAATTGAAGGAGACACATAAGATGAATATAAATTTCGCATAATTCAATAAAATCATTGGTGGAAAAAAAAAAATCTGCCACTCAGAATTTTTCAGCAATTTCCATGGTGGCAAAGGGACGATCACCTTCTCCAAGGCAACCGTGGAGACAGGGAAAAACTGAACAGTAATGAAACGCGCTTGGGAGGCAACCGCTGGGGCCTTAAATCGGTCACGTGGCACAAGCAGAGCCAGTCACATGGGCGTGGAATCCCCCGCCGGCTTGTCCGTGATTTACGATGCACTGCATCCTTCGGAGGTGAGGATTTTAATGAGGCGCGCCGCGGCCACATCTGGAAGCTCCGTGAGACGAAGTTCACAGCTTGGGCCGCTGACGTGACACTGGCTCTCTCACCCCTCAAAGTGCTGATATAAACAGACAGAGGCAGAACGCTGGGACCGCTGTAATTACCGAGCCCTATTATTACCGTGTTTCACAGCTTCATCTTTTTCTCCCTCACTTTCTTTTTTTTTTTAAAGTAGATCTGAGAAGGATAATGGTTTTGCATTCATTTTCCATTTATTTTAGATAGACTGTTACATTAGACCATCTAAAATAAATTATTTTAGATCGCTTTTTAAATTGCTCATTTGTAAGTGAATAGAATTCTTGAACTGTGCACGCTGAAGATATTCAATCATTTATGTATGCACAATATAAAGGCATAAATAAGAAATCCTGCTTTGCCCTTGAGTACACTTGAAATGTACAAGAAATCACACCTTCTTCTTTTAAACCCCATGCCTTTATTGCATGCGTTCACATACTCTTTAATTGTTGTGTTTTTTTTTTTTTTTGCATTGTATTTTTCGTATATTATTTAACAAAACCAACCATAACCACACACACACACACACACACACACACACACACACACACATTAGTTCCCACAGAAAATTGTCTAAAGACATAAAAAGTTTTTTTGCAGAAATAATTATATGTGAATGGACATGTTAATCCAACAAGTGATTAATGTTTGAAATATGAAAATCGCTGCCATGCTATACGCGTTTTTGGATTTTTTTCGATCACTTTGTTTTGGAAATTTATCTTTACTTTATAAAATAATGTACTGCAGACTCACAGAGTAGAGGTTATTTAGAAACAGGACTGGCAGATTGCTTCCAGTTGGCAGACAAATACTGAGATCTTGCCGTTATGCTTTAAATTACTCACAGACACCAATATTACGGGAATAACATGAATGCGACGCAAATCCGGCAGGTCTTGGCTTGCTGTGGGCTTTAAATGCATCGATACAGTGTACCTGACAAATACAACAAATAAAAGCAAAACAACGTCCGAATTCTTTCGCTGGACCAGTAATATTCTGTTCGCTACTGGAGTCACACTGTTGGATTCTGCAGGCCAGAATCAGCGAGGGAATGCCTTTCAATCAGTCAAACGAAAGGCTGTGAAAATCACAAACAATAAGTATAACAGCAAGTGTGTCAACTGTGTCTTGTCAAAGAAAAGAACCCATTGTTTAAATATTTATGCCTAAAATGATGCCAAGCATGTAAACACTGCTACAATGATTGTCGTAAAACAAAAACATTTTTACAAAGGGAGGAAAAAAAAAACGACAACTACAGATGACTGAACGAAAGAGACTGAATCGTTTCATCATTTGTGAGTAATAAGATAATCATTAGCGATAAAATTTATGATAAATTCTCTGATCCGAGTTTGAGATTTACTGTGCTGTGAAAAATCTGTATATCTGTGCAGCAAGTGGTAAATAAACACAGGCTTTAACGCAATAAAATATGAGAATATTGTCTATTATTATTATTTTGCTTCACATCCATAAAACTACACTTTTTCTATGCTTTAAACCCTTTATAATTGTCTGTCAATACTCACTATATCACTTCATGATATGTGCTGTAATGCAATATATAATCTATAATAAATTACAAAGTAAACCCAGGCACCAGAAAATGTGCTTAACTTTGTATTGGAAAATACCATCATTTTCTCTCCCTTCATTACTAGTATATGTTTTAAATATTGCACACTAACAGAAACAACAACTGCATGCCTAAATTTGAATGTTTTAAAAGTTTTTTAAAACTGCTTTGTTTTGATTAGTGCACGTGTTTTTTCAAATAAACCCATTTCTGTCATGGATCAGATATCTCTGCATAATCAGAGCATGTCTGCCTAAAAACCCCACTCATGTAGATTGTACAAGACGTGCTGTAACAGTTATCTGACATGCAGTGAACTGCCAGTCAAAAGTTTGACTGCACTTTCTGGAGTTTTTTTTTATAATTTATAATACTTTATGGGTTATATAAGCACACATTATGCAATGTGAATAAAATCTAAATTATTGCCCAGATAAATAACATTATGCATCATTTTCTTGGGAAGTCCAAGGCTTCTGCACAGTTCTGACTGAATCGTTTGAAGATGCACAACATAAATGTCACGCGTCTGTCTGGAGCGAAGGTATCTCCCTGTCTAGGGAGGATGAGAGCTGCCCGTCGCTCAAGGTGCCCCGCGTTTCAGACAGCAGCGGGCCCTCGGCCCAATGCCATGGGATTGTTTGCGGCTGGCAGAAGAATGGATCAAAGCAGGTTTTAATGTACTTTGTAGGACCTTGTGCAGGGGCACCATGGAGGGGCGGAAGCCTAGGACGATTTCAAGGACCTGTGACTCACAGGGGGGCTCTCAAAAATTAGAACATCAGATAACATTTTAGCTCTAACATCTACCACGACACTCATGGGGTCCAAAATCTCTAACAACAGCCTTGACTTTGTGTGTCGTAAGATTAGATAGAAGACAACTACACAGGACTGGGGGTAAATACGTGAGGTAAGACATACAACAGGATGAGCAAAACTGTAGAAATAGTGGTGGTGATCAGTCAAATGCCAGGTAACTAAAGAGATAGTCTTCTTCTGATACAGATGACATCAGTATCTGATTGCTATTAGATAAGGTGTGATTTAATCAAATCAAAAATTCCAAGACACAACAGAATAACAACTGCTGCAAGTCTTCCACATTTATTCCTGTCCAGTTGCGTAGCTCATCAATACAGCGGAGTGGCTACAATCTGAGCCTGCCTCTTGCTTAATGGACTGTTTGTCGGAGGGATGATGGGAGATTGTGCCGCAAATGTTTGTATGTGTGTATGTGTGTGAGAGCTCCCCAGCATTTCTCAAAGTTTTCATTCATTAATACAGCGCCTGTTTCAGTAGCTGTCTTCAGTTTCACTGCCACCCGCACAATCTTGACACCGCAGGTAGCCACGGAAACACCCTAATGAGTCGTAATGTCTGAAACCTTAAGACTAGAAAAGAAATGGAAAAAAAAAACAAAAAAACAATGTCTTAGATTTCTCCAGTGACTAGTCCATAAAGATTTAGACCAAACCCTTATTAAACATTAATAAGCCCTGTACTGGTATGTATTAGGTTATAGTAAACAAGCTTTTAATGGAAGGAAGGATGATGTTAGCTTTTAATAAAGTTAAATTGAAAGAGCATGGGTCTGGTCTGGATCTGTCAAACACGTAGTGTTTTGACTAGGTGGGTTGGCAGAGCCCCTGGTGATCATGAATGGAATTCCCCATGTGATACAACACTGGAACAGGGGTATCTATAGGACTACCAGACACAATATTGCTTCTGTGTGACAGCACAGTTCCTCACTCTATTACATAAAAATAAAATTGTTATCGTCATGTGACTGGAACACACATATGGCTAGTGCATTGTATTGGATACATGGCAAACTACAGGGCTGTTGGTCCAAATTGGACCCCAGATGACAGAGTGTGATGCTGTGTGTTTAAGTTCTCCAGATGCTTGTGATTTTTTTTTTTTCTGGGTTGCATTCTTTTTTTTACTCTTATGGAAAGATCAGGAGTGGTTCTACTTTGTTCCACATGTGATTATCTCCAAGACTGACCTTGTCATCACTGTATGCCTCTATACATACTTAGCAATTACAAAATATAGATTTATGCCCCATTTGAAAGAATTTAATGTCTATCGACTCAGATATCTTTCTGAATATTTTTATTACCTCTAATTATGTTTTAAATATTGCCTTAAAACATACATAAATAATTTATATCGGTGCTGAGTCATGTAAAAGTAATGCAATACAGTTATTGTGTATTTCATTACATTTTCATTAAAAAGCAGCTTCCAAGCACTTTTGTTGTTGTTATCTCTATACTGTATAATGTTTTTCTTGCTCCTTTTAAGTGTTCTGTCATAATATCAGTATCCACGGAGATACATCAATGTCAGTGCTTTGTGTTTTGTGAAGTGTATAACGTGGAACTTAATAAAGTTTGATTAAACTCTGTTTTGACTTAGAAGGGGAAGCAGGAGGAAGAGTAGCAGAGGAGGACGAAGGCCCTGGAGACACGCACGGTCCGTGGGAGCTCTGTGAAGCGAGAAGATGATCAGTAGATAAGTAGAAACAAAGGGCATTCCTTAATGAGACTCAAAATTAATAAAGGATGTTCATCACAGAGAAGCTTTGGGAGGCGAAGGCAAAGCACATCAAAGACAAGTCAGTGAGGAACGTGAGGATTATTTAATCCAGTTTACTTAAAATTTTAAAGTTTTATATATCCACACCTAAATATCATAACTTTTTGTTAGTAGTACCTGACTTGAGTGAGAAAATGTTATAATCAAGGGTACTTGTGTCAATGTTGCAGGAGTTGCTTATCATTAACTTTTTTTTTCTTGTGGAAAAGTCTCTCCCTGTTCAAGCCTGTTCAAGCCTCAATGAATAAGAAGTTAAGAAGGCAGTGCTCAGACACCATCTGCCAAACAGGTCCACAGAATAAAAGGACGTAGGCGCTGGCAGGTTCAATACCACGGGTCAGAACATCCAGCCCGCTGTTAGCTAACCTTTCCAACCCACCGCCGTGCTGCAGTGCGGAGGAACAGCACAGCCGTCAATCACAGCACCAGAACAACATCTGCACACGGCTGGAAGGCTGCCGTGGGCAATTTGTGGCAAAGTATTTGGACAGCGTCCAGGGAAAGCCGGGGCTGAGGATGAGTGCGGCGTATGGGGCTGAAGGTCCGCCGCAACTTTACGCCATGTATAAATATACTGGTATTAAAAAATGCTGCAAGAAACAGCACACCACACCAAAAAGGTATCAAAGCAGGAGGTACCGAACATGTTGTCAAGGGCATGGGAGACGGTTTGACATTTAGGGGTGCACAACTCTATATTGGGGTGGACACCTCTGGATAATGTGACAAAATCATATAAATATATATACTCAAACCTTAAATATCTGACAAGAACCCCCCTTCCCACATCTCTCCTAGCTCTGCTGTTGTCAAGCCCAAAAGCATTTACTTGCTGTGTTCAGTTGTCTTTATTTTGGTTCTGAGATATAGTACAGAGCACCTTCTGGGTAGACACCAGTGTGCACAGCCCACTAATGCCATTTCTGCTTGTTCATTTCCCCCGTCGTAATGCCTGCGCCGCTTCCTCGTCGCACATTGACATGAAATTCCGTGGTGTTTTGACATTGCAAAGTGACAGGTGAACACAGTTGTCTAGGCTGCAGGAAGATCGCAAACCATCACTTATCAAAGTAACAAGAAATAACAAAGGTAGAGCACGATCTCTCGATTTGACTCGAGTTTACAGCATACGTACGCTACGTACGCGCACCATTAAATTAACACTCCAGAGACACTTGCATCAGTGCATTGACTGATTAACAAACATACATCGGATCTGTTTTCCTCTTTTGTAGTAGTGTTCTCATTTCGCTGGAACTTCGCTGGCGAACATAAAAAGGCTGGGTTCACATTCGAGCCAATGAAGAGCCTTTAACTTTCACTTAAAAGTGAATGAGTGTAGATTGTTATTCATAACCCCTTACTGTCTTCACCCTGGCGAAAAACAATACACCAGTGCCCTCCTCATTATTTTTCAGCCACACTGAAAGAAAAAAATTGGATGTGAGTTATGTGTTGTCTCCTTAATTGGCTCGAGTTTCAGA
The DNA here is from genome assembly GCA_025773905.1 of Chitala chitala. NCBI lineage: Eukaryota > Metazoa > Chordata > Actinopteri > Osteoglossiformes > Notopteridae > Chitala > Chitala chitala. The sequence continues at coordinate 8,052 of JABJVR010001679.1, forward strand.
TGAGCATGGATCAAAACTAGATAAATATTTAACAGTTCCTCAGAACATAAAAACATCACATTCACCTACCTGGTATAACAGGATATTTCACCATTTCTAGAGCACACATGTCTTACGGTTATTAGAAATAAGAAAATAAACAAAACAAAAATTGCCAGCATGTTATATAAGCTAAGGGTTAGCAATTTTACAGCTGTATAGACACCTGAAAGAATTTGTTTAAGTGGTATCTAGGTAGGGCTATAATAAACACATATTTTCTCATTTTATCACATTAATTCAAACAATCTGAGTCTGCAGTTCAATGTTTTCTGATAAAAATCATTGTATTTTCGTTCATAAGAAGTTGCTTTATTTTTCCATTAATCATTTCTTAAATTCTCCATTGCTTACATCTTTTATGTTTGTTGTCTCAATTAATGCAGAAACACACCCTCTCTGAGTATATTAAATTCCAGTATAAAGTAGTTCTATTCATTGCACAGTATAAGAGAAAACAGAACATTAGATTACCATGCTCACCAATGGCCATTTTAAATAGACAAACATTAGTATTACCAAGTACTTATCTGATTATGTGCCTCTGGGTAACTTTAGAAAATGGTACCTGTTAAAAATAAGTTTTATTTAATTAAAATCCTTCTCTTATACTGAGTGTTTAAATTTCAGTCGCATGAAATGCAACATTGCAAGACACTGCCAGCACTGGGGCCCAACCTCCTTTCCTGTGCAAAATGGAAGGCTTCCTTTGCAGCAGATGTCTTGCAGTCCACTGTTATTTCCAAAAAGGTTTTGAAGGTCCGACATACAAGGCAGTCGTGAAAGCGCTAACTTTTTACAGGAACTGCAGGAAGTACTTGTGTTTAGGTATTGGTACACAAACCTGTCGAAAATGATTCAGGGCTAAAGTATGTTTCAAAGAAATGAATTCTCTGTTTTGTTGACATCCTGCAGCCTTGACTGATGGGGAAGGTTAATTCCACAGGGTGATGGTTTATAGTCTTTCAGACAATCCATCTTCTCGATTATGGCAACCATGGAAAGCAAGGTTCTGATACAAAGATGTTTCACGTCCCCTGGTTGCCTTGTGCATGTCAGTAGAAAAGTTTTGAAGTTGACACAAACTTCAATCAGAAGCTAGCCAAGAGACACTACAATGTTAGAAGGTTTTTTTTCAGGGGTCAAATTGAAGATGAGGTACCTGGATAAAAATGTATTATTGGCAAAAAAAAAATTTACCCAGGCAAATTTAGTTTGTTTAGAAAGATGATTTTCAATGTCTCACCACTTCCTTATAGGACAGAAGTTGGATTGTCAAGAGAGACTGCAAATTCTGCAGGAAGCACACACATGTATGGAGGATGACTCCATCATGAATTGAATTTTAATTTCAGATCTTCCAGGAATTCCTTTTTTCCCAGAATGCATGTTCGCAAAAAAATGTCACATTCGACAGTGGGCCTGCTAAGGGAAACATAACTCGTGTTTGCTTGGAGGCATGAGGAGAGATCCAGCAGAAAGACCCGCAGTTGTGATGAGAGGATGGGAGATGGCCTGGAGGAACAGAGACAGTACAGGACGAAGAGGATTCACACAACAGGAGATAGAACAGTGAGATGCAAATAGAGACATGTAAAGGTACCACAGAGGTCCTCTTGAAGGATTTGTAGGGAGAATAAACTGATAATTGTTTCCATCTTAAGTATGTGAGTGAACAGATCCATAAACTTCCTTCTAGTGACAACATAGAAGAAAAAAAGTGTGAAGGAAATAGTAAACTGGTTACTCATGCATTCATGTACATGTGTGTGTGTGTGTGTGTGTGTGTGTGAGTGAGAGAGAGAGAGAGAGATTGCAGAAGCGGCAACAGCAGAACACTGCTTGAAATGTAACTCAAACAGCAAGTGCTGCAAATTACTGTATTTAACAGGGTCCCAGATGTTTTGAGTTAAAGACATTTTCTGTTCCATTTCATTAGATTTGAGCAAGTTTGTGTGGCTGCTTGGATGTCAGAGAAAAGAGAATTACATAGATATCTGCATCTATTAAATAATGGTAGAAAGGGGCATATGTGGGGAGGATTTTTTTTCTGGAATCCTCCTGTGGCAACCATAAATGTTAATAAAATCCTGCAATAAAGAGGGAACAACCGACATATGACTACAAAAAATATATAATAATCTACAAAAAAATAACACACATGTGTCTGGTTGCTGCATCAGTCCTACACTCAAGGGTGTATTTTTTTTTTCATGCAGGTTGTTGTAAATATAGTATTTAGAATATTATCCTTCTCAACCAGCTTCCGATCCAAAGCAGTTGGTAACCTCCTTCCAAACCTCAGCCACAAGCATTGTCTCAGCATTGTCTCCAAAATGTCTCAGCATTGTCTCCAGCTTTGCCAACAACAAGTGTCTGAAAATACATGCTAAACCAAAGTGTGGTTTCTACTCAAAACCTGCATCACACAAATGAAAGCAATATTGAACAGTTAGCTGGTCTTTGTACATGATGCAGGGCTACCTAAAATAAGGCCATTTTTGACAAACAGTTGGAGTGCAGTTTCTAATTTGTTCGTTCATTTATTTTTTTGTTCATTTTCAGCATGTTATACTTAAACCAGAGAGCCAAACAACTGAACATCATAAAAACCTGGCACCAAGCAAGTATATTCAAATCTTTATACTGATACCTTATGGTATAATTAATCACAGTGCATATGTAAATTCTGAAACTAAACCTGCTGTTTTAGAAAATGAATACAAAAGGAATAGGCAATTTCACGTTCCTCCCTCCATTTTCAGCCATATAACCCTTTCATATTTTCAAATAAATGAAACGTTGTGGAAATGAAACAGTTAACACCGCATAAAGGAGGGAATCTGAGAAATGTGCAAGACTTAAACATTGTAATAAATCATTATTTGGTGGGTTCTGAGCCTGTCCTTATAACTCATGCATGCAAATTTGCTGTCAGACACTATGAACAGCTGCCATTTAAAAGGCTAAAAGGCCTACATGCGTTTTGCATTACGGCCTTTAAAGGCAAATCGACTCTGGAGTGTGTTGAGGTTTCAGCGTGTGTGTCATGTTTTCCCTCTAATGTTAACCTAAACGTTAAGTAACAAATCTCTTGATTAGAACTGGCGAATTCCAACACTGAAGCTTTCATAAACATTTGTTTTGGCAGGAAATCAACAGAGAACAGTAAGGATGTGTACCAGAATTTACAAAAACACATTTCTTATGTTTTCTTCTTACATGGCAGCTTGGAACGATACATTTTGGTAAAAACATTGTTCAGGCTCATCACCAACACTCTAAAGAAATAAAAATAAATAAAAAATTATATTAACAAACAAGGTCTTTTTTCTTAGTCTTTGTTGCAGTTACAGGGAACAGAGGTAGTGAATGTGAATGTGTTTAAATACTTAGGGTCAACCCTTCAAAGTAATGGGGAGTGTAGTAGAGAAGTGAAGAAGAGAGTACAGGCAGGATGGAGTGGGTGGAGAAGAGTGTCAGGAGTGATCTGCGATAGAAGTGTAGCTGTAAGAGTGAATGGGAAGGTTTACAGGACAGTAGTGAGACCAGCTATGTTGTATGGGCTGGAGACAGTGGCACTGACAATGAGGCAGGAGGCAGAGTTGGAGGTAGCAGAGGTGAAGATGCTGAGGTTTTCTTTGTGAGTGACGAGATTGGACAGGATTAAAAATGAGCATATTAGGGGGACATCACAGGTAGGACAGTTTGGAGACAAAGTGAGAGAGGCGAGACTTGGACACGTGCAGAGGAGGAATACAGAGTATATAGGGAAAAGTGCTGAGGATGGAGCTGCCAGACAGGAGGAGAAGAGGAGGGCCAAAGAGGAGGTTTATGGACGTAGTGAGGGAGGACATGAAAGAGGTTGGGGTGACAGAGTAAGCTGCAGAGAACAGGTTGGTATGGAGAAGGATGATCTGCTGTGGCGACCAAGGATAAAGGGAGCAACTGAAAGAAGAAGAAGAAACAATTCTCTCAGAAAGAAACTCTTCATTTTTCTGTTCATCGGGTGGAAAGACAGATCACATAATTTGCACCAGGAGAAAGAAATAAATACGAAAAGCAAACAACAACGATCACATTTACCAGCATTTAAGCAGGTTTTAATTGCAGAGCTGCTGATGTTAGCTTATATTTATTTTGTTTCTTTAATATTATGAATATTATTAATAATAGGCTATTGAAATATAGGACATGTTTTGAACTTTTTAGCAGGCAGAGATAATAGTTTTTAAAGATTATTTAGCAAAAATGTGCTGCAGATTTTGGATTATAAATTTGGACTCTTTCATAATGGACATATACGTTCATGGTTCCCAGCTGCAAAAACATTTAAATAAAAAATTGAAACGTGTTAAAATTTAAATTCTCTGCTAAACTGGCCAAAATAGTGTCACAAACAAAGCGGTCCACTCAAAAGAACATCAGGTGGCTTCCAGCACTGCTTGAATTTTCTCAGTGTACAGTATATGTGGAAAACAGCAGCCCCTATGTGTTAATTAAAATATGAAGTCTGGGTTTTCTGTGACACCAAAGGTCCCTGTTAAGAAAGGCAGGCCTGCCGGTGGACCGAAAGCCATCTGTCATGGCCACCTTAATGATCTTTGCCTTATTTCACAGGCTGCACAAAATCGATGCTTCCGCGTTGACCCCCTCACAGCAACTGCCTGCATCGTGCTGCCCTGCGAGACTTTCTGCGCAGTCTATGTAAGCAAATTCCTGACTTAAAACCAGTGGGATGTGGAAAGGACTGCATCCCATCCTACATTATGTGCAGGTCTACAGAGTATTAGTACCCTTATAAAACCTTTGGATTTTTAATGTGTTACAGAACTACTGTTTCTGCGTACATTCCTGCTACATCAATAAATGACGTTAAAAAAATGTTAGACAAGGCAATGCTAACATACTGAAGAGAGAGTTCTGTGTAAGTAGTGACCTGATGGAAATGCACAATTAATCATAATTTTGAAACTAAATATTTTTATTTTTTTACTTCTTAAAGAAGATTCAGATGCTGTATTATTATAGTAAGGAAACTATGTGCTTATCTGTTCAATTCAGACCTTTAGAGGATGGAAAGACCACATGCTTGCAACGTCTAATTCGTGTTTTGATGTTACTTCAGCCTAGAAAGATCCTTTAACAGCCAAAGCATTAGAAGGAAGATGTGCGTCAAAACGTCGACCATATTTATAACTGATTAGCTCAGATCAGGGGTGTGATGTCATTTCCCATCTATTAACAGCTCTTTTTTTTTTTAGCAGGCCAGAGACTAAGTTAAAACTCATAATCAGATATAATATTATGGTCTTCTCTTTGCTTAGACAATATAGACATAGATTTTTTTTTTATGTGGTCTACTTTTTGGAAATCCTATCATTTTCCATGTTTGTGTTTGCACTGTTTTATACTGAATATCATTCATTAAAATACAACTGTAAGAAATAATACAATTAATGTGAAAATGGAAATGTCCAAAGGGTGATTTTGGACCAGTTCTTTAACGCTGCTTTTGAGGAAAGGATATACCCACAGGAGTGAAATAACCCCAAAACAGCCAAAGCAAAACTGTTATGAACAGGGCTGAGCGACGAGTCCATAAAAATAAGAGTCCTCCATTATATGTATCATAAGGAAAGCCATTATGACCATTTGACATATTACATAACAATGAAACTCAATACATCAATATTTATTCATAACTCCAATGTGGCGTGTCAACACTAACACTGAAAGCATAAAAGCTCTGTTAAGGCGTGAATACGTTCAGTTTATTTTTAGGAAGCCTTGACTCCTCTGTCGTTTACCGCTATTCAATTGCCTACTCTTCTGAGGCCGCACCAAAACAAAAGCTGTACATTTTCCAAGCAATTGCTTGCAAGAGGTCTTTCAGGATGCTAGGCTGCATTGTTATGGCAGGAGGCAATCCACAGACACAAAATAAACCGTTACATACAGCATGCCCATTCCAACCTTGGACCCCCTGTGGAAAATAAGGCTCTGCACATGTTGAGCTACATAATGAATCTATACGTACTGCACCAAACCTCTATACAGCTGGATCACAAAAGGCTACGGATGAAGACTTTGGCTTTAGGCACTGTGATCAAAACAGGTAGGAAACATGCTTTTCAACATTCATTCCCTCTGTGGTACCAACTGGTGACGTGCCAGACAACACAAAGAGTACAGCATCCTTAACAGCATGCATTTAACAGCATCCTTATTCCCTTGCAGAAAGCTCCATTGCAGAACACCTTTTCCCCCCTTGGCTCCTGTGACTAAATACAGAGAGGCGTGCAGACAAACCGGGCATATGACTAATGACAAGCTATACTTGCACTTATGGAATGCGTATCCTATGCCTTCTTATACGCCAAACAAGATTCTTGTATTAAAAATGACTCAATTAGCTAAAAATCACAACTTCTGTAGAAAAACATGATTCGTGAAACAACCAAAGCTATGAAACCCATTAATATAAGCATCTGTCACTGGCAATGCGTATACGGAACTAAATAAATCTGTTATTTAATATAGACTGCAAGGACAGTGTTTTAATTCCAGCATAACTTGGAGCACAAGGAGAAGCTGTATAAGGATAAAAGCATTGAAAAGACAATTAAACCTCATTAGTTCACAATTGCCGGTCCAGCCCAACAGCTTGGCAAGAAGCAACACTGGTGATTTAATGGAAAGGATGTACAAATATCCTATTGACTAACTAATAGCAGCTGCCTACTCATCTTGTGATGTAAAAACATACCATATTTTCCTGGGTTAAATGTAACAGCAACAGAATTAATGGATATAGTATTAAAATGCTATGAATATCAGACAAATACAAACATTATTTATTCCAAAAAAAAGAAAAACACAAAAAAAAAAAAAAAAATTGATGAAATGTGATTCACATACGATCCATACGGCCCTGCCCGCATGCTCTACTGAGCGGTAAGTCGTTGAGAAGTCTAATTGCATTAACGACTTGCGCATGCCAAAGTGAGCCAGCTCAGTGGTCACAGCCACAATTGTCCTGGATTAATTAGTAACGGTGGGTAAAATTCTCATGGGCTCAGCCACTGAAATGTTGTGGCTGGGGTGAGCAGAACAGTTTGGTGACATGACCATGTGAAGCACATGGCAGAAAATCGGTCCCACAGCCTTTGCAGGCAAAAACCAAGCTAACAAAGTTTTACACGTTATACATATTTTAAAAATCTTAATTGTTTTTAATTTTGTTTTTTTCTAAAATAGAATACTGATATATGTAAAGTTTAAATGTCCCAGGCTACTAGCTGTATAACTATATAATTAAATCCAACATAAATCCTTACATTCACTGACTGATTCAAAAAATTAATTAAGATAAAGTTAAGACTTGACACTGACATGGTCACACTAATTTATTTGTTTTTCCTCCATCAATCCATTTCCCAATAGCTTATCCAGTAGCAGGTTGCAGTTGGCCTGGAGCCTATCCCAGGCAGCCGAAGGCACAAGGGAAGAAAGTGGGAAAGGGTGCCAACCCATTGCAGATTTATTTTGCCTCACAAAAAAAGAAAAAAAAAACAGGGATATAATCAAAGCTACAGACAGTTGTGTAAACTCTAACAAGGGATAAAATGCAGCAATCAACAGAAACAAACCATAAACCAAATACTCACCTAAGACCCCCAGCCTGTAGTTAATGGTAACCACAATGACGTTTCCATAGCTTGCAAGGATGCTTCCATCAATCATGTTCCCTGTTCCTTCCATATAGGATCCACCGTGAATATAGACCATAACAGGCTTCAAGCCATTCTCATCATGTATGTCTGAAAAGAAACACACACACACGTTACTACAGCTACAGCAAGTACGAGTTATTGTAACGTTGTGCTTCGTAATTGTGCAAATAACAGAAATAATCTTTGAAGATTACTTATGCTAGGTGTTGCTGTCTGCGTTTTAACAAAACTAGTCACTTTTTCAATTAAACAGTTATATGGTTATCTCCAGTTGAATTGAAATTTCCATAATGAAATAAACAGTATTTGAAATTAGTTGATTAGTTTTTATACTGACAATCTACTAAAGTGTAACAAAATTATAATAAAAATATATTAATTGATACAATGTATTTTGAAATATGGAACAGACATAATATGCATTATAAACCAATTCTATGATTCCAACTAGTTTTTCTCTTGAATCACAAGTCCATGTAAAATGGGGCCTAGAGATCAATCACTGCGGCATGATCCGAACCCCTTGCAGTTACATAAGTGGACATTAGGATGGGTGAACATTTAGTCAAGAGTTTGTATGTGTTGCCAAACACAAAGTGCATATCGACACATTACGTAGCTTTTGTATTAGCTGACAAAATGGAAAAGTATAGCAATTACATCATGTGTTATTTAAGATCTCCCCTCTACAAAAAAAAAAAAAAAAAATGGAATTTATTACCTCTTTGAATAATGTGGAAAGCGGTTCTCTGTGTGCAGCTACATTGTGCTCATGTGTTGGGATTATTCATGACCGGAACTGGCCACTGCAGAATGAGCCATTCTGTACTGCACCACATGCTGTACTCAAATCACTGAGGAGTACAGAGTGTGTGTGTGTGTGTGAGTGTGTGTGTGCGTGCATCTTAAGGATGTTGATCAGCCAATATGTTTCATAAGTACTATATTATTATTATTATTATTAAAGTATTTTCACTAAAAAGGAACAAGAAATGAAGAGAAAACTGCAGCTGCACTGCTGAGATATAACAGAAAATTATGCTGCTCAGTGTTAACCTGAAGGGACCCACGCAGCTCCTGTCACTGCAGATGTTCATACACACGATGTAAGTCCGTGCTTTATTCCCAAAGCCGAGGCATCCGGGACAATTACAGTGTGACACAGTCTCAGTTTTATTTTCCCAAGGCATTCCGCATGCTTTGTATATGTGGTTTTTATTGTAAGTCAAAGCTTGGTGTCGTACAGCACTGCATTCCTTGACAATGCAGAAGTGCCAGGCACTCCTCTGTTACACACTGCACTGCAGTCTGGCTTAATATTCACACTTACAACACTTTGTTTTGTAACTTTAAGACCAATGAAATAACAGAAAATATTGGGCATGAGGTTGGTAAGATAAAGTTTGTAACATTTGCAAAATTGTGTGTTTTGTGTGATGAGCGCTTCCAGAAATTGTTGTATATGAAATAAGTCATCAGAAGCCAATCCAAGTGAATCCAAGTGAAAAAGACCAACCAAAAATATTAGGGATGTAACGATGGAAACTGGTCACGATACGGTTTGATTCGCAGTACTGGGTTCATGGTTTGATTTTCTCACGATATCTAAAACATTTGTTTTTATTTTTGAGGCAAAAAAAACACTAAAGTATGGTTGTTTTTCACAGGCAGTGACCAGAGCTTTTTCATATTGGTGGCGTTTTAAATGCTGAAATGCTGCATCATATTTCTAGTGTTAGCAATTGTATAAGCCATGGTTTCCAAAAATGTGGTCCATAGACTTAGCCTGCCCTTGGCCAACACATACTGGGACATACACCTGCCAAGAGAGCCTATAAAGAGTGGATGTGTAAATTGTGAAATGCTTTCTTTTTGAAAAATTAAATTTTATAATTGCATATCACATTACATGTAATTTCGAAAATGTCCAAAAATATTTTTCCTAAATAAAATTAAACAGACAAAAAAAAATTATAAGGACTAATCAATTTTACTATACTACACATTAAAAGTGAGTTGTCGCAGTGCAGCCCCAGTAAGTTGCACATTAGGACAAATGAATAAACAAACTACATTCCCAATATAAAAAAATAAATAAATATATACATACATACATACATACATGCAGAGACTTCTCAACTTATGAGCAAGTTACGTTTTGAGAGGCCGTTCGTAAGATGAATTGTTCATAAGTTCGTAATTTGTATGAACACTTTACTTGTGGTCCTACCAAACATTCCTACAGCATGTTGGTTATATAATAAAGCTGTATTAAAACATTAAAAGTTTGTTACCATGAAACCCGAAATCACCAAACCAACTGCCCCTTTTAGGAAGGCGACAGTTTATTCCATATAGGCTACCTGCCAGGTGCTCTTTTTTCCATGCTGTTGACAGAAAAGCATTAAAGTCCCCGTTTCCCAGTGGATTGTCAAAACACTCACTTCCTGCGTTTATTTTTCCCTCAAAACTCCTAAATAATAATTATTATCGCCACCTTTGTTTCCATTGTGATGGCTTGTCGCTTTTTAGCACTACCACTAATATCACCAGTCTGACGCTTTTCACCAACCATGATGGATACGCGATGGACTGGATAATTCACAATAAATTTTAGCTGTGCACATAAAGTTTGTTAGCTGCGGCTCCCCAGTTGTTTCCTCCGAACAAAAATTTAACTTACAGCAGCCTTTGTTTGTATCTATGAACATTTGCATGTTGGATGTTTGTAAGCAGAGTGGTGTCTCTCTCTCTCTATATAATCCATCCATTATCTTAACCGCTTATTCCTGGTGAGGGTCGCGGGGAAACCTGGAGCCCATCCCAGAGCACATGCGGTGCAGGGCAGGGGACACCCAGGGCGGGGTGCCAACCCACCACAGGGCACACACACACACACACACACACACACAC
>JABJVR010001680.1:0-18738 GCA_025773905.1 Chitala chitala
TAGTTATAGCTGTGGCAGAATATTGCATGACAGGATTGATTTTAAGTAGACACTGGAAGTCGGATGTTTTGCTTGCGTTACAGTCATTTGAAATTACATCAAGCGCTAGTGAACCACAGATAGAAGAAAATTACAGTACAAACAGAGCAGGCTTTTAATCTCTAGCTGAACACTCTAATAAGAAGACTATCACGTGATTTGCCAGAGTAATAATTATCTTTATTAGTCTGACCTCCCCTGAGAGGTTCATAATGGGTATCATATATGAGACCCACAGAGACTTGTGTGTCTTATCGGTGGCCAGGACTCTTCTCTCAGGCTGACAGTTGTCTATCTCTGCTCTGTGTGTGTCCATCTCTCATCCTCACTGGGACATTTTCTCTTTGCGTGCATAAAGACTGGCTTCAACAGCTCCCAGAAAATACCTTAACACTCATACGCCAGCCATTGTTAACTAATTCGGTTGTTACAAACTGAAATTTGAGCCGTCTCAGCCTTACAGCTACTGGAATAACCTCCATAAATTTCTAGTAATTGAGTTGTTTTTGAGATGACACTTGAGCAACACGAGCCAGATCAGGGTTTATCAGGGTTATTGAGATTTCATTTGTGCTTCTTGTGCTGTGGCACAAACGTTGAACTTGAGACTATTCAAAACAATGCTTTCCTTTCAAAAGAATTGGACAGAAATGCATAACTGGAACTACAGTTTATTTCACTTGCTTTCCAGTTGGTAGAAAATCCATTAAGCCTCAGTGTTCAGGGCCTCAGTTTCTGAAAATTGCACTGTTCAGAAATAATTGGATTTTAAAGCCATTGAGTTATGAATAGCTGTCTATCTCTACGGGCTTCCTAGTTCTGTGGTCCTGTTTTTTTCAAGCTTTGCAATACATTTTGGGTTCATCAGCTTCTGCATTACACTAAAAGACCACTTAGTCATTAATAAAGCATGTCAGTATGGAAATTATATCCAATCAAAATACAAAGGTGTCTTCCTCAACTTTTGAGTGTCAGTTCTGGTTTGCCCACCCATGATGTTTTTTTTTTTTTATAGCATAATTATTTATCTATCCTATTTGTTCACTATGTGTTTAGGGGTCTATCATAAATATGTCTTTACAAAATTTTAACTTTTTTTTGTTTATTATCTGCACAGCAAAAACCCATCCCATAAACTCTTATCTTGTCATGTGGATATCATTCGTTGAAACCAAAATTTCAAATTTCAGTGTCTCTCAGCCTTCTGAGGAATGTCTTTTATTAACTACCCAGAAGAACACTGGGGAAAAGTGTTCAGCCACAATCTGGACAAATTAAAGTGAACTAAGATGAGGAACACTGAGGCTTATATACCTGCACAGAAGCTGAAAAATGTGTCCTCCCTGTGAGAGCCAGGTGACCAGGCAAGTCATGCTGGGATCTTGACAGGATAAAACGGTATCCTGGTCTCATCACTGCTGATCGACTAAAAGGAATTCAGTGTTTGGGTCTATGGCAGCTCAGCTGTGCTTGAAAGACCTGGGTCTGACATGGCTTAAAATACACCAAACACTTCTGAAATGGAGAAGATCCTCAGAAGAGAAGACTGAGTCCATCTTTTTTAAAATCTGTATGTTGCTCAGGTTACAATTAACCTGAGGTGAAAGTGACCTTTTTTTTTTTTTTACAAAACTGCCTATCGTGGGACAGGAAATTACTTGTACATTATCATAACACTATTTGCTAAGCATTACTGATAGGGAATGACACAGGGGTATTTGATCTGTGTGTATTTGCTTGTTTCATATTAGTTTGTTCATTTAATTTGCAATAACTTTTATTCTGCTTCTATTAAATGATGATAATGAACATTTCTACATAAAAGCCGCCACTGGGATTTCTCTACAGAGCAATCAAGGACATTGAGATCTCAAATAAATATTAAAATATCACTTTTCTTTGTCTTCAGACAATGTACTGGTTTGGGATTTTTGAATGCTGCAAAGACATTTTACGAGTGCCTTGTGAATACTTGTCAAGAAGGCACACATTGTGGGATAGCACAGCCACACAAATGAGTAATCCACCACAATTATCTTTTCATGTTCAATAATGAGCACAAAAAAAGAAATGAATAAAAAGGTTTAACACAAGCGTAAACATTCACATGCAAACATTTGGACAACGTGTTTCAACGTTTTGTCAGTCCAGGTAAAATGCTCTAGTGATTGAACTACAGAAAAATGTATGCTTTGTTTTTAGTGTTTGCATGACCCAGGTCACAAATGTAGACTACAATATTCTGTGGTCATAATCTGGTCACATACTGAATGTACAACATTATGGGGTCATAATCTGCTCACACACTGAATGTACAACATTATGTGGTCACAATCGGGTCACACACCGAATATACAACATTTTGTGGTCACGATCTGGGCACACACTGAATCTACACCATTATGTGATCACGATCTGGTCATACACTGAATCTACAACATTATGTGGTCATGATCTGGTCACACACTGAATCTACAACATTATGTGGTCACGATCTGGTCACACACTGAACCTACAACATTCTGTGGTCACGATCTGGTCACACACTGAATGTACAGAATTATGTGGTTACGATCTGGTCACAAACTGAATCTACAACATTCTGTGGTCATGATCTGGTCACAAACTGAATCTGCAACATTATGTGGTCATGATCAGGTCATATACTGAATCTACAACATTATGTGGTCACGATCTGGGCACACACTGAATCTACAACATTATGTGGTTATGATCTGGTCACAAACTGAATCTACAACATTATGTGGTCACGATCTCGGCACAAACTGAATCTACAACATTATGTGGTCACGATCTCGGCACACACTGAATCTACAATATTATGTGGTCACATTCTGGTCACACACTGAATGTACAACATTATGTGGTCACGATCTGGTCACATACTGAATATACAACATTATGTGGTTACGATCTGGTCACATACTGAATGTATAACATTAGATGGTTATGATCTTGGTACAAACTGAATGTACAACATTATGTGGCTATGATCTGGGCACAAACTGAATGTACAACATTATGTGGTCACAATCTGGTCACACACTGAATCTACAACATTATGTGGTCACGATCTGGGCACACACTGAACCTACAACATTCTGTGGTCACGATCTGGTCACACACTGTATGTACAACATTATGTGGTCACGATCTGGGCACAAACTGAATCTGCAACATTATGTGGTTATGATCTGGTCATAGACTGAATCTACAACATTCTGTGGTCACGATCTGGTCACACACTAAATCTACAACATTATGTGGTCACGATCTGGTCACATACTGAATGTACAACATTATGTGGTTATGGTCTTGTCACAAACTGAATCTGCAACATTATGTGGTCACGATCTGGTCATACACTGAATCTACAACATTATGTGGTCACGATCTGGTCACACACAGAACCTACAACATTATGTGGTCACAATTGGGTCACAAACTGAATCTACAACATTCTGTGGTCACGATCTGGTCACACACAGAACCTACAACATTATGTGGTCACGATTGGGTCACAAACTGAATCTACAACATTCTGTGGTCACGATCTGGTCACATACTGAATGTACAATATTATGTGGTTATGATGTGGGCACAAACTGAATCTGCAACATTATGTGGTCACGATCCGGTCACACACTGAATGTACAGCATTATGTGGTTACAATCTGGGCACACACTGAATGTACAACATTATGTGATTATGATCTTCTCACTAACTGAATCTACAACATTATGTGTTCACGATCTGGGCACACTCTGAATCTACAACATTACGTGGTCACGATCTGGTCACACACTGAACCTACATTATTCTGTGGTCACAATCTGGTCACACACTGAATGTACAGCATTATGTGGTTACAATCTGGGCACACACTGAATCTACAACATTATGTGATTATGATCTTCTCACAAACTGAATCTACAACATTATGTGTTCACGATCTGGGCACACTCTGAATCTACAACATTATGTGGTCACGATCTGGGCACACACTGAACCTACATTATTCTGTGGTCACAATCTGGTCACACACTGAATGTACAACATTATGTGGTTACAGTCTGGTCACATACTGAATGTACAACATTATGTGGTCACGATCTGGTCACATACTGAATGTACAACATTATGTGGTCACGATCTGGTCACAAACTGAATCTACAACATTATGTGGTCATGATCTGGTCACACACTGAACCTACAACATTCTGTGGTCATGATCTGGTCACACACTGAATGTACAACATTATGTGGTCACGATCTGGTCACATACTGAATGTACAACATTATGTGGTTATGATCTGGGCACAAACTGAATCTGCAACATTATGTGGTCACAATCTGGTCAAACACTGAATCTACAACATTATGTGGTCACGATCTCAGCACACACTGAATCTACACCATTATGTGGTCACGATCTGGTCACATACTGAATCTACAACATTATGTGGTCACGATCTGGTCACACACTGAATCTACAACATTATGTGGTCACGATCTGGGCACACACTGAATGTACAATATTATGTGGTCATGATCTGGTCACACACTGAATCTACAACATTATGTGGTCACGATCTGGTCACACATTGAACCTACAACATTCTGTGGTCATGATCTGGTCACACACTGAATGTACAACATTCTGTGGTCATGATCTGGTCACACACTGAATGTACAACATTATGTGGTTATGATCTGGTCACAAACTGAATCTACAACATTATTTGGTCACGATCTGGTCACAAACTGAATCTACAACATTCTCTGGTCATGATCTGGTCACACACTGAATGTACAACATTCTCTGGTCATGATCTGGTCACACACTGAATGTACAACATTCTGTGGTCATGATCTGGTCACAGACTGGTTAAGACAATCCTCTGAGGTCAGGTCACGCAGTGTGTTTTAACTTCCCATCTGCCCACATAACCTATACATGTCCATTCACACATGCCTTGTTAGCTGTCCCAGTCGACCAGACAGTCCGGAGCTCCACCACCATTGCCATTTGTAACCTTGCACCCCTGTTATGCTGTAGGCTGAAGTACTTCAAGGGATTGACCATAATCCTCTACCCTACCCTACCCACTTCTTAAATTATTAGAATTTCTCGTAAGTGCTCAAAATGTCCTTGGGGTGGCTGGGGTGAAATTATTTCTTATGCGATTATTTTTTAAATTGGGTGGAAATTTGGGTGGAAAATGAGCAGCGCTCAGGTCTCAAAAAATCAATCCAATCCCCTCCAAATAATTAAAGTGAAAGTGAGTTGGTGGGAAGCGTTTTAGTGCCCCGGGGGCAGAATCGTTACGTCAAATGCTATGTTTGAACGAAAGTGTGTTCAGAAGTATGGAGAAAGTGATGTTTGGGAGTGTGATGGGAAGATAAAAACGTTAAAAAAGTTATTGTTGTAATTTTTTCCTTTACCTTTAGTTATTTCATTAGCATGTGAATAAGTATGTATTGTACTAAAGTCATTTTTACAATAATTGAAGTTTGAGCAAAATAGCAAAGTTGGAAAATATTATAATAACATTTTTATATTTGCATTTTATCACGTTATGTTTGCTGTTGTGTTTCAACATTTGCAAGTTTTGAAAGTCACATTTTTCACAGTTTAAAGTTTAATAAGTAAACACTGCAAACATGTCATGTTTAGAAAACTTTATAAAGTTTTTATCTGAGGTTTTTGTTCTCATTGGTCTAGCATTAAATATTCAAATCCTGAAACAAATTTTGACACAATAATAAGGTACATATTTATAAATAATGTCTTCAGAAAGCAATTAAGGTTTCAGGCATAACTAATGTAGCTGTAGTTGCATCATCATACCGAGAACGAACAGAAAGACCAGAAATGTTTAAATAATTATTTCCTAATTACATCATATGCTACGTATACAGGTATATATAAATATATAGTATATATATTTATATATAAATATATATGTTTTCTGACTTTGTTTTCCAGCCAAAAGGTCAAAGTGTAAAAAAAAAAAAGGTTCAACCTACAGGTAATATTTGTAAGGTTGGCAAGTACAAGATATACAAATATATTCCAATACAAGCCGTCAATGGCTAGGTACATGTGTAGAAAATCTGGCACTGCCTTCGTGGTAGGGAGTTTTCTTATACAATCACGGTCATCCAGTCACATGAGCTGGTCAAGGATCAGCTAATGGGCTGAAAACTCTTAGCATTAACAAATCTTTCCCCCCAGGACATCCCTGGCAACAACAACAATGCATAGTCAGGTTTCTACTGAGACAAGGTCACGCCAGCCTAGACAGGACACAGACACATTTCAGTGGCTTTTATTTTGCCATTATTCCTGTCCACAATTCCTAAGTGTCACAGTAAAATGGAGGCTATGTTATGCTTTTTATGTGATGTGCAGGTTTGCTCTGGATTTTTACTGTGAATATTTTGTCTCAAAATAAAGTGCTTAATTTGACATTATTTAGTCACAGGTACACAGAATAAATACAATTTTTACCAAAGAGCTTTAACACCCTACAGAATTAAATTATGGAAAACAAGGCCTTGTGAGCATATATTTTATTCTCCTGAAAGGTGATGTAAACCCAAATAACCACAAAACATACAATTATTGAGCCTTTTTTCTATCTAGTAAACCAGAAAACAAAGCCAATATACCCTCACCGGCTAGACAGGAACGGGATAGACAAATCAAACACGGGAAGAGCTGCACAGCTACACTGTATCCATTACAAGCCTCTGTGTTCAGACCTGGGAAATGTTTGATATGATATCTCTGGGGAGAAAATTACATCTAGTTTACAGATTCACTCTTCATTAATAAAAGAACAGTTTCTATGACCCCAGCATGGTTTCTGAGGCGTATTGTACAATGGCTTTTAATCATGTCTTTAATTTCACCTTCCAGTACAGTGTAACATGAGTATGGTTTTACAATGCTCAAAATGTGGTTACTCATCTTAAACTGCTGTCACTCTTTTTTCCCCCTCAGGTGTGTTAAATCCCATAATGCACCACACTTCAATCTTAAATACAGGCTTCCAGCACTGAGGAATCTATCCTTTGTTTCAGAACACATACTTAGTGTAAATACATGCCCTGCTGGAATTTGATTTTACTGTTTCCTGTTAAAAAAAAAAAAATTGAATATCGTTAAAACAATTGACCTGTTTTAAGAAATGCCAGAAATTTTAACATTAAGTATAATGCAACTTGCGCAGTGTGTAGAAGAGCATCATTGATTTCTAGGGACAATCACTACTAATTTAGTGTCATGTTGTGCTAACTACTGACTTCATGGCTGGTAAACCAAAAAGAAAGAAGAAAAATAGATACAATATAATTATAATTATATAATTATAATGCATAAAAAGAAAGCATTGAATGATTTATTTAAGTATAGTACACACACCTTTTACATTTACAACATTCTTCAAAATTGTTAAAAGTTGTTGTTGTTGTTGTAAATCTCTATGCATGATATTACATGTGCAACAATTTTAATTTGTCAGAACTTCCTTGATCTTTATCACCTAATGAAATCTGTTTACTGTGTTTTACATTTCTCTTGGTACTGTTCTTTTATATACCTGAGATCCAATCAAAAAACTTCATAATCTGATTATCTGGTTCCAGATGTCCAATTATTGTGTAGTTTCAGACCCTTCATGCTACGGTCATCAACAATGGCACTTTCTATGAATTGTACTGAGCATGTGCAAATCCTTCAGATTCAGAAAGTAAGAACAATTTCATTGGTTCCCCAAGATGGTGTGTTTAAGTTAAGGTTTTTAAGATTTAGGTAAGTGGCAGTGATACAGACTGAGCCCAGGGCCAAGACAGTATAGCTATTAAGTGCAGAAAATGCTGGTTTAAAACATGTAGCTTTAGGATGAGATCTGGTGGTTTTGAGACACAACAAGAAACCCTAGTCTTGTAACACCAAGGAAGATCCTTACCCTGAATTCTTCCACAGCAATGCTCATAGTCATACACAGGCATAATTGTAAGCTACATTGAATGAAATCGAAGCAAATAAGTGATAACACAGGAAAATCGTTAATGAGTGCCCTGCTCCTCTGCAGCGCTTGTTATGAGCTGTCAGCTTTGGAAACACTTTCCGGAGAACAGTCAAGATCGTGATGAAGTTTATAGAGTTTCAGAGTGATAATGAAAGGGTTTTCGGCATCATCAGCTTTGCTGGTGGCTGTCTAACAAGCCATGTTACACTGATCAGCTGAGAGGGGTGATCAGCTGAGAGGGGTGCGTCCTCCGCGAAAACCTGACCGTCACTTGTCAGATTTGATCTCACAAACCAGTTCTGCAGCTGAACGGCACAAGACACCCCCCTATAAAAATCTAAGCTGTCAGCATCATCTTCGTTTGGTTCAGAACTATTTCTGCTAGTAAAATAGTAAATAAGAGAGTGCATTAGTTACGTCACTAACTTTTGAGGTGCTGCCTGTACTGGTGAGCTCAAGACTGAAGATGAAGCCAACACAACTAAAGTGCCGTAATGAAGAACATTAATTAGGAAATCATATCTACATTTAAAAAACATTCTTCCACTCCGAGTACTTCATTTTGGAATTCAGTTACAAGAATAATGTTATACTTTGTGACTTGGTCAGGGGTGTCAAGGGAACAGGACCCTAAATGGGGCCGGTTGCGGGTGAGAAGTGGACATGGTCCCTGTGACAGGCCAGTGTTTAAATGTTTCTCTTGTGGGAAGGCTGAGGTCTGCTTTTTTAAGGGGTCTTGATTCCCTAACCACACCCTTTCTTCTCAGGGTTATAGACAATATTTACAGTACATTCCGATGGAATTTGAGACTTGTTTTAGGATATAAATCATCTGGATTTCTTTCTGTACTGTACGGTGATACACACTGACAGGTTTATACAGCACACAAGAAACCAGAATGTAACCTTTATATGATCCATTTTCGTGTCTTCCAGTGCTTCTCCTTGTTGTGTCCTCTGTCATATGTGGTTTGGTAGCTATCACGCTGAGAGCTTCTTCAGCAGCAGGTAGAACCTGAGAGCTTGCTCTAACACAGTGAGCACTCATGGCACACACAATGGCAGCTCTTCTCCAGAACCACTATGAGCATCCTGGGTTTTGTTTCCTCAACAGGTTCCTGTGCTTCGACCCACCACCCTGCTCCTACAAACAAGGACTGAGGCTCTCCACAGCCTGAGCTTGTGTTAGGCCCCTGAAGCCCAAACAGACATGAAGCTTGTGACTGCTTCAGCTCAGCCTGTAAGCAAACTGCGCTCCTTTCAAGCTGTAGAAGGGCGTCATGCTGTAATTCCACAAATATCTCCCCTCCTGGATATAATTACACTTTGAGGCAGGTGCACCTCAAAGATCTTAACCACATGTCAAACTTCAGCAGAGCCAAACTTTGCTACACTCCGGTGCCTCAGATGAAGATGTAAGTGCTGCAGCTCAGGGAAACAAATAAGGACCTGAAGTACAAACTGACACCAGAACAGAATCAGAACAACTAACACCCAGTGAGCCTCCCCACATGAATGCCAATGAGCTGCATCCATCCTGCTTGGCAAGAACGTGCTTCAGATTCCTTAACAGATGCTGCTCGGGGTTAATGGAGGGTTCTAATACATCATGTTCTCTGCACGATGTTTAGCATGTCTGATTCAGTGGCCCTATGGACCAATGCAGTGCTATTTTTAACTGCTCGTACTCATCGTGCTGAATTTAGTGACAGTACAGTTATATTTAGTGAAAGTTTTTCAAAATAAGGAAATACCGGCCGATTATGTTTTTATCAGTGTTATCCAAGTGCTGACATTCTGAAACAGTAACGATAAGAATATCTGTAATTTTAAGTACAAGAAATTCCATTATTGTACTTGGGTTTCTTCACTGAATGCGCACGCACGCGTGTGTGTGTGTGTGTGTGTGTATGTACACGTACCCTGCGATGGATTGGTGTCCTGTCTGGGGCGACCCTTTACAGGATAAGTGTTTGGATAATGGATGGATGGATGGATGGATGTTGCACAGGTATAAGTTTGCATAATTTTACTGCCAGTATAGAAATGAGGGAAATAACAGAAATTAAGTGTGTCAGATGTTGTCTGGTGGCTTAATGGGTAAAGCAGCAGGCTGGGTGGTGGAAGTCTTCTGGTCCCTGCTTCAAAACCCAGCCCGGTGTGACCAAAACACTTAGTGCTACCTTTTCAAACACCATGTATGGCTGGTCACTGCTTCCCCCCAGGGGGATGGGTTAAATGCAGAAATAAATTTCATTGTGACATGTATGTGCAATATGTATGCAGTGATAATTAAAAGCTGATTGTCCTTTAATTTCAAATGTTTTTCCGTTGTTATTAGTCGTTGTCCCTCAACCACAATAAAAGCGAACCAGACATCACAGCATCTCTGTGTCAGATGTGAGGCCAGCGCTTCCCTGAATCCTCTCACATTTAAACATACTCTCATCGTCAGAGTGTTTAAATGTTACTTAAATTTCAATGGTCTCTGGTCCAATCTGATTTCAAATTGAGCTTTTTTTCTTCTTTTTTTCTTTTTTCAAGTTCTGTGTCTGATCTGTGTGAATCTTTAGCCTTTTCAGCACTTTTTGTTAATTAGAGTGTGGTGTAGCTTCTATGTTTAAACATTCACTGCTGCATGATATCTGAAAAGTAGTAGCCTGTTTGGCTTTCATTCTCCAAATTTGGGCTCATCATTCCTTTCAATCAAGTGTGTGTGTGTGTGTGTGTGTGTGTGTGTGTGTATGTGTGTGCGTGTGTGTGTGTGACAGAAGGGTATGAGAGAGTGGGAGGGAGAGCTAGGAAGAGATAGAGCAAATGATTTGAGGGAGAGAGAGAGAGAGAGAGAGAGAGAGAGAAGGAGGGGGAGAGGGAAACAGAACAAGAGATATGAGGCAGAGAGAGAGATAATGAGGAAGAAGTCATGAATGAGGAAAGTCATAAAAACAGCTGCATTAATGAGTTTGCAGTTAATTGTTAATTGTTTATGTCATGGTCTAAAATCTCTGAGAGATGCTCACACAAAAAGTGCCAGGATACTAAAGGTATAATAACCAATTACAGTATATTATATAACCATACAGCTTAAATTCAGCTATCGAAATGTTTTGGTCAGCAATTTTAGCCTGGGAGAAAATGGACTACCCACATGTTCAGCAACACATCGGGTGTGCCTCTGCTGTGGTCTTTTATCGGTTGTGAGTAAACAAGGGTCACAGCCTCTCCTGTTGCTCTGGGATTTCGTCAGGGTGGCCAACTAATTTGCAGTCCTGGGGACGTTCGCCTGCCTAACGATGCCGCGTTGCTTTACATTAACACAGCCCATCAATAGCTCGTCTGCTCGTCAACTCTTGAAATCAAGAAGGCTGAAAGGTGCGTGAGAAATGCAGAGAGAGGAGGAGGAAGGATGCAGCATTTATATCACTGATTTATCGGCAGCAGGGCTCCATATTCATTTTTCATCTTCTCTTCTGTTAAAACCTGTTTATTTTGGTAGCATATTCTGAGAATTTCTTAAGGAGCCGGATGCCTTCTTTTATCTGAAATCTAGATGATAAAATACCCTTTCAGTTTACTTCCTGCATTCATTTCCCCCATAGCAACCTTTCTCCACAAACCATCATGCTAGGTTCACGTCTTAAACAGCAAAAAATGAATGGGGCCGTGATAATGTCTCCCTTGAGGAATTAATGGATAATTGTGAGAAAAAATGGCCCCTTTCAACAGGATTTTGGTACAGTAGTTGAATAATTGGCAAGGCAAGATTAAATGCAATTGTTAGCACTGGCATACATTAACATCATGGGTTTTGTGTACATGTTTTTAAATTTTTTATGCATCTCACACACTGTAATATAGTTTAGAAAATACACTAAAGGGAAATTCTGCGGTGGGTTGGCGCACCGCCCTATGTGTCCTGGGATGGGCTCCAGACTTCCTGCGACCCTTCCCAGGATGAAGCAGTATAGAAGATGACTGACTGACTGACTGACTGACTAAAGAGGAACTAATTGAAATTCCCTCTGAGCTCAGTTATTTATGCTAGCAGTTAAAAATAGAGAAGGTGGGTTTTTCAGCGTACTTTATTGAGAATACATGAAGCTATTAATCATTTGCTTTTCATTGGAGTGCTTTGGAAAAACAGATGAACCAAAATGATTTATAGACCACACTACATGCTAGTGCTGACATCTCCATGGTCTCTGAACCAACAACCTGATAAAGGAATGCAGAATTATTCCAGGGGTTGAAAGGCCAGCCATTTAATGACAGAATAAGATTTCCTAAAAGGAACACAAGGTAACGTAGTAGTGTTACTTTGTGGTCACAGCTGTTTCTGGTCCTACGTTTTATCCATAAAAGACCACATACTGAATACTGCCACATGTTTTAGTGCTGCATTAGAACATAATGATAGGCACTTTTATTAGGGCTAAGCTCATTTCCTGGCTATAGCAAGACTCCTCACCCCTATTACCAACTGTTAACACTTCAGTAAATTAATTAGAGAGATTTACAACAAATGCTCCGTCACAAAAGGAAAACCGGCTCATTTGTACAACCTATTGAAGTATTTTATTGTGATGGGCTTTTTGAGTATATTGACCTTCACACTTTGACAAAAGCCACTGTTTGGGTTTTGTTATTTTCCACAGTCAACTCCTTCAAAACAAATCTGACTAGACTGCGAACTGAAAAAGAACAGCAATTATCATAATAAGTGGGCTAAAGCTACGTTGAAAAGGCATAGTTCGCCAACTGTAATTACACTGTATTTGCATGAGTTCATTTTTATCAAGTTCCTCAAGCACACTTACTCAGTAATTGAATATATTAAGGACAATAAGATTGTTTCCTTTTCTGAAAAGCAATGCAATGTCTATTGGACAGGTTCCCCAAATTTGACAGTTTTATTTACTATATTATACAAGACAAGCCAAGGACACACGAAGCCTGCTCTTCTCTTGGCCACTCTGTAGGGGCTGCCACTGGTGTTTGGGCCCCCTACAGCCTCATTAACCGACGCTGATACACCAGCCACCGACCCTGAGGAAAAGGCTTCTGAGACAGAAAGCTTCGAGGTCCCCACTGGTTCTCCACACCAGTCTCACCAGGGGGCTGTCAGCTCGAGGTCCTCCCTGCCACTGGGTTGAGCGACGGTCTGAAAATCCCTTTTCCTTTGAACAATGTGGTTGATAAGAAGCGGGCTTAACAGACAGGTTGTCATCTGCAGTAAGAGGGTCCGCGGAGGTCCCGCAAGCAATAATTACATCTATGGATGACACGTTTGTCTTTGCTAATTATTCCATCACACAAAAAAAAATCAATTTTCAAAAGCTGCCTGTATGTAGATAATAAAGGTTCCTCTCTGGACCTCCTCCACCTCTGTCATTTTCTTTGCACTTGACTGGATCCTGGTTCCAGGATGTTGTTTTCACAAAACTCTTCTTGTGCCTAAAATAATATGCGAATAGAGACAAGCTCTCTAAGCGAAAGTTTTGTGTTATTATGTCAGGCTGATGAGCTGATGTTCATGGGATGGGTGCATGCCAGGGTATTTAAAGACTATTTTCGATAGAGCATGTTGCCTGTGGAGAGGTTAAGGGATGATGTTGTAGATTAAAACATGAGGATGTCTGCAAGTGTGTAAGATACTCGACTTTGATGCATGCAAGCTCCCTGTCTAATGGCTGACAGTCTGTGGGTGACAAAGAGCATGGCTGTATAATTTATTACAGACAGTGAAGGGGTTTGTAGAACACTCAGCAAAGTACAGGATGAGGTCTGGGGTGACTGGTGCCACTCTAGTCGAAAGCTTGGCCTCCCCACTGACCGTCTTGCTTCCAGCATTATTTTTCTTGTTATCTAATTAGCATCAGAAATAATTGCTACACCAACAGCAGCACAGGGTCTATCTCAGCAGGGTAATTTCTGAGTCATTTAGGTCCCCCACCTGAAAAGAATGACATGCATGCTCACGAAATAATTTGTGTATGGGGGCACCCTAGATGCGTGGGGGCTGTTTATGTTGCTAACATCTTAAGCAGCCCTGTAACCTAGCCGCCACTTCACAACACTTCTGGCTCCATCCCATTCAAAGCCTAATCTGAGCTCTTTGCTAAACAGCACAGCACAGAATATACAGTGAATTAGACTTCAGCACATGTGAGTATAAATGCAAATGCTTGCAGGTTTCAGGCACTTCCTTAAATAGTGAAACAACTGACATTATCCCTGCTTTGATCTCTGTATTGTGTCAAAGATAAGATGTGGAACAGATAAGCTTTTATATATATATATATATATATATATATATATGGGAGGCTTTGTGAATAGGTTTCCATGTTGTTCTGTACCTGAAGGTTGCTGCTTGCAGTTGCAGAAGGTGCCGCCTCTTGTACTCTTGAGCAAGGTACTTAACTTCTGTGGCTCCAGTGGAAACCTTCAGCTGAATGAACGGGTTCGGTTGAGAGTCATTCTGGGTGAAAGTGCTCACCACAGAACAAAATAATAATGTGGTGGACAGCCTTGTTGCGTGAATACAACATGGCAGAAGAGTTCTGCAGGCTTATACACAGGCACTTCACAGGGCTTGGGTACAGCTTGTGACTGGCCTGTTTTTATTTTGTTCAGACAGATGGGTGGCGGAGTGGAGGTTGGGTGAAGCTGATGGAGAATCACTGACTCGGTGGCCTAATTGGAATGGGGTCTGGGAGCCACGAGCGACAGCCAGTCGCATATTTATGAGGCCCAGGTCACCTGCTGCCTGACTCGCTGCGTGTTTGGCAGACACACCATGAGTGAGGAACACGCTGTGCGTAGGCTCACACACACACATGCATGCACGCACACACACACACACACACACACACACACACACACACACACAAACATTCAACCCATCCACACATGCACACAAACACACACACACAAACATACTCACATACACACATGTACTGTTCAACCCCACACACACATGCACGCACACTTGCCCACCACCCCTCAACCCATACACACACACACACACACACACACACACACACGCACAAACATTAAATTTTTTCACTGATGTCCCCTCTGGAGTTACAAAAGAAGGCTGGTCTTTTTTATCAGCCTAGGACTGCAGAGCGAAGTGTTGCTCCACTGTTGGAACTCATCCAGGCCCAGGTGTGCTCCCTTGAATGCGTTGCTTCTCTAATAGAAAACAGTCCAATGGCTAAAGTGTTCAATGGGAATACTCTCTATTTTTTAACTTCAAGAAACAATGGAGCTCAGTCCCTGGCTCTCAGATTTGCTAATCACATCATTGGCAGTGCATTTTAGTGGTCACCTGAGATGCTCTGAGACATCAAACACGTCTCATTGTTCACTTTGTTGTGATGCTTCACGTGTCTAGACTGTTTAGACGACACCCACATACACACTGTGTGAATTTCAGCAATACACCCGACTGCACACCACTGGCGACTTGGGCATGAGGTAAATCCCAGTTTAACTCCAGCAGCTTTTACTGCATCACTGCAGCGTTGCATGAACGTGCAGAGCTGTCACGCTGCAGGCACGGTCACAGTTGAGATGCAGTTTCATGACAAACTCGATATAAATGCCAGCTCTGGTGGTTTGCTGGAGACTGAACGTTCCTCTCGTGAGAGCAGAAACTGCTTTTATATATTCCCCCTGGGACCCCTCCCCTTTCCCCTCAGCATTCCCTCCAACGCACAGTGCTTGTGTGTCATCTCTACTCGAATTCCATTGCAGGAGCAAAGAATGTCATTTAATCCACATCACCGAAGGCAGTTAAGTGCTTTAACAGATCCATTTTGTTCCATATAGAAGGTAACAAATCAGGAGAGTGCAGTGTGCAGTGTGCAGTGTGGCAGGGGCTCACCCATATGCAACACCACTGAGTTTGGCCTTGATAACTTAATCACATAACTGTCAAGGCTTCAGTTAAGAGACTTACATAAAAAGGACGATTCTTTGGGGTCTATGGATAGGGAAGCATAGAAAACCGTGTTCTTATTAGTCACCGGCATTATTGCGCTGTACAAAAATACCTTGTTTCTCTTCCCAGCTGAGTAGGTTACACCAACACAGATACACTGTTTGATGCTGAACTGGAACTATGGTTTCAATGTGTCAGTTTTTTGGCACCCTGTCCAGTCTTTGGGGATATTTGCATCCCTGCAATTAAAAGGTAAAAGCCAGGATGTCTCAAGGCTACAGGAACACTTGGGTAATTAATTATCTTGTAAACAAAGCCTTGTCACAAGTGTGTTGGAGACACTAGCGCTTGTCCCTTGTGTTCACAAGTTTGTCTACAGGACTGGAATTTTAGGGCAGTATAAAAAAACAGGGAAGTCTTTTAAAGGCATGTTCTCTTTGCGGGTCAGGAATTTCATTTCAGCTCCAGAAAATATGGTTTATATGAATACAATACCTGTTAAAATAGTGCAATATTTTGTGTTCTTCAGAAGCAGCATATATATCCATCCATCCATCTATTCTCTGTACTGCTTGTTTAATGCAGGGTCACGGGAAGCCTGGAGCCCATCCCAGGAGGCACAGGGCACAAGGCAGGGGACACCCAGGGCAGGGTGCCAACCCACCACAGATATTTTATAGATAGAGAGACACAGAGAGAGAGGTGTGGGGTTCGCTGCCAAAGAAGTTGGCGTTTAAATAAAAAAAACCAAAATGTTGCTGAGTCCCTGTAGTTATGCATCTTTGCATGTTCACCATATTCAGTTATTCACAGGTGCTAATTAATCAGTCAGGTTGAGGGCAGCGGTACGGCTGGGCAGGGGAGCAGCTTCTGCTTTTGTCATCCTCCCCCACCCACATGCACACTTCTGCCTAGATGAGTCACTAAGAAGCAGTTCAGCCAGAGCCAGCAGCCCTGCGGACCCAGAGAACATCCCATCATGAGCGATCATGGCGCCAAATACTCCCCAGTGAGGGCTGCCACAATGAGAGTAAAATGAAACACGGACGCTTGCATTTCAGTTTCCTTTCGGTAGTCTTGGAAGCAGACGGCTAAATAAGGCGCCGTTTTCCTGATGCTTGCTACACGGGGTCCAGCCGGGACCACTATCGTGCTACGTGTTAGCAAACGTTTATTTATGTACCTCGTCAGCTACAGAATGTGAGCACTGCGATAATTCAGAGCAAGAGGCATGCAAACGGTTCGGGTGACACTAATTAGGAATGACGCCAGGGTCTGCTCGCTTGCAGCACTTCTGGGGCACTGCATTTAGATGAAGTGGCACCACCCTCCTTCCTGTTCACTGTTGTGCCCCCTCGTCTCTTGTTTTGTACCTCCTGCTTGTTTAGGAGGCTGCCTGAGACAGCAGAGGAGGGGGCGCAGAGAGGGAGAGGACTCTGCTGATGAGCTCCAGTGAAGCCTGGAGACAGAGCAGGAGGTTTCTGTGTTTTCTCCATGGAAAACGTGTTCCGTTGCTCTGAACATTTTGTTAGGTATCGTAGCAGTGATCATTAGCCACAACATTATGACCACTTGATTAAAAACCTCCCATGTTATGAAAAAGGCGATTCTGAATGAGTAACTTATAACTTCACAGGCTTACAGATGTAAAAATGTGCTGATTTACCAGGATGGCATATTACAGTTTTCATAATGTTTGGCACTACTTACTTTCTTATCCTGTGCCATTTACAGGGTGATTTCAACACACTATATAATTTCACTGTGGTTCTCTATACAGTGTGCTGCATAATAGTTGCCAAACAGGAGGAATGGTTGCTCTATACAAATGAGGGCAACTGCTAAACAATATTTAGAATGCTTGTGTCTGCCCCCCAGTGGTGAATTCATGCCATTACATTATTTCAAATAGTTCTTGCTTTTTTTTTTCTAGCTAGCCTATCATCTCCAAAGATTCAGAGTTTTCAGCAGCATATGTGTTGGAGAGCTGTGTTATTCATTAAATCACACAGGTTTCTGTGTGGTATAATTAGTTGTGTTCTGTTTTGAAAAGATAAAATGTGTTCAGCTTATGAAAACTAATGTCAATTTAGCAGTAACTTATCTAAATCAGAAAATGAATAAATAAGTAAAACAATAAGTATGTATAGTAAGTTCTGAAATTAAATTCCATAAGGGTCCACATTAGGATGAGTAAAAATATCCTAGTATCCTTCACTGCAACACAAACCAGATATAGCCATCTAAAAAAATCCTATTTTCCAGCATAGTTTAAAGTTCTCCATGAATTATTGCATCAGTAAAAACATATAGCAAACAAATGGAGAGAAAAATGAGTGAGGCTTCTAATTTCTGCTGAGGTCAGAAGATGAGAGTTTACAGTGATGTGTTTATTTGGCCAGCTGCCTGTGAGGATGTAGGTGGAATTGGGTGAAAGGCACTCCTCTCTGCCTCATGTGTTGGGTGAAAGGCACTCCTCTCTGCCTCAAGTGTTGGGTGAAAGGCACTCCTCTCTGCATATGTTGGGTGAAAGGCACTCCTCTCTGCATCATGTGTTGGGTGAAAGGCACTCCTCTCTGCATGTGTTGGGTGAAAGGCACTCCTCTCTGCCTCATGTGTTGGGTGAAAGGCACTCCTCTCTGCATCATGTGTTGGGTGAAAGGCACTCCTCTCTGCATGTGTTGGGTGAAAGG